>JAQGBT010005917.1:0-13450 GCA_034698585.1 Disparrhopalites patrizii
TTCCCTTTGCCTATCTCTTTCTTCTCTCTATAGATTTTTTCCTTTGGCTCTCTCTTTCTTGTCTCTTTAGATTTTTCTCTTTCGCTCTCTCATGTATCTTTGGATTTCTCTCTTTCTCGTCTCCGTCGCTCTATTGTGTCTTTCAATTTCTTTCTCCTCTGTCTGTCGATTTTTTCATTCTTTCTCTGTTCTCTCATTAGTTTTTTTTTCCATTTTGTCTCCCTTCTGTCTTTTCATATTTTTTTGTCTGTCTCAATATTTCTTTTTCGCTTCTGTCTTTCCTTCTTCTATCTCGTTATTTCTGCCTATCTCTCTTCTGTCTCGATTTTGTCTGGTCGCACTTTGCATGTCTTTCCTTTTCCTTCTTTATGTATTAGCTATTTGTCCCTAGATTTCTATCTTTTTCCTTCGGAGCAAGCTGTTTTATATTTTCTCTATTAGCTCTTTCGTTCTGTTTTGCTCTCTCGACAATTCCATTTCTTTCTTCCTTTTTTTTTTGAGTCCCTGTTGCATTCTCGCATTCCCTCTTTCTCACTCCATCCCACTCTCGCTCTTTCTCTCTTTTGCTCTCTCTGTTGCCCTCTCGCTCTCTCTGTCTCGTCCTCCGTCACTCTCTATCGTTGCCCCATCTCGCTCTTCCCTGCTTCCATAATTCCCAGCAATTACATAATTCACTGTCCCTCCCCTCAAGCATGTTATTTCTCCACACAAAATAAATTTAAAAAATGCCTCAAAACGTGAGGAAGAGTGTACAAATACCCGCAAAATGCGTCATATCATCTCGCCTTCCTTCCGAAATCCCTGGAACCTTCCAGTCCAACCTCGTGCATCCTCTAAACGTGCCTCTTTTGCAATACAACTGTTATACATTTGACAAAGCCTTGCAATCTCCCTCAAGATTGTAAATCACGTGTTCAATATTGAAGCCGCTTTGTACTCTTGTAAGCAAATTATGGATGCATGCTAATGCATGCAAATACGCAAAATTCACTTGATATATGTATTTAATGGCAAATGCGCCTTCGTCTCCAGCCCAGGCTTTCCCCATATCCTGGCCAGATTTGCACAAGATTTCCCAAGTGAGTGGTTACTCACGCATTTTGATTTCACATGCTCCCGTTTGCCCTTTTGATCTCCCACTCTCCCTCTCATTTGGCTCCAAGGAAGATTGTTACAGGTAAATATAATTGGGGTAACATCTCCTATTCTTCCTTCTTTCAGTCAAATATCCCTTCCATGCAAATTAATCCTGTGTAAACAAGTTTATGCAACCTTCCTTTTGTTTATCTCTGTAGGATTCTCTTTGTACGTTCAAGGTGTATATTCACTGCCATTTCAAGTCGAGAAAGAGGAAAAGAGAAAGACAAGAGAGTGAGAAACAGAAGAGAGAGAGACTGAGAGAAAGAGAGAGAAAAAGACAAGGGAGAGGGAAAGAGCGAGAGAAAGAGAAAGAGAAAGAGAGAAAGACAAGAGTGAAAGTGAGAAGCTCTTAGAAAAAAAGGGTTAAATACAGAAAAAAATCTGATTTCAAAATTGATCCTTGCCTTCGAACGTCATTTCAAGATTACTAAAATCAGCGCCAATATTTGATTTCTTCTTCTTTCCTGGGACTCACAAACACTCGTAAACAAAGTTCTTTCGATGATTAAAAATGTGTTGATGCCACCCTTTTGTATGACGCAAAAAAGTAGCCACGAGATCCACCAAACACGTGACACAATAACTGCCGAGTTAATAATACCACCAGGAAAAAATACCACGAAAAAATGTCTTTTACGATGTATTGGAGTGGAATGGCACTTTACCATTCAGATTCCAGGAATAAACAATTTAATACTTTTTTTTCTATTCTCTGCCGTAAAAAAACGGGGAGTGTCACTCATAAAATCTGTCAGAGACGATCAAAGCCTTGTTAATATATTTTTAGTTCCTTCACGACGTCTGCAGGTCTCCACACACTGGGACGGCGGAGAGAGAGACTGTAGTAGCCAAAAATACACGCGGAAAAAATAATTCTGCCACTGAAGGAACTATAATTACTAACGAATGGAGGAAATGCTATGAGAGATCTTTTTTATAGGGAGAGTCTCGTTTAATTTACAGACACTTGTACACGTGAACCTATAAATGTGTATCATTTTTCCTTTTTATTGTGACCACAATGTTTTCATATTTCACTTTTGTTTCTGTATACACATTTATTTTCTGTCTTTACCGTCACGGACAAATATAAATAGAGATTGGCTTTGGTAAAAAAACAGTATCTACAATGTTTGCATATTTTGTGAAGATATTTGTATTGTTACTCATTTACATCAAATGGAACTTCGAAGTGTGGCAAGTGGCAGGAAAACCGCAAATGTGTTGCTCTTCTTCCTGTCTTATTTCCATCTGTTCTTTCTTATTTTTTCTCTTTTCGCTCGTGTCTCACATCGTTTACATTTCTGTCTGTTTCTCTTTTCCCTCTGTTTCTCTAATATTTCTCTCTTTTTTCTCCCTTGCTCTCTCTCTTGCTGTCTCGCTTGCTCTTTCTTTTCTCTCTCACTTCTTTCTTTCTCTATCTTTTCTCTCTCTCTCTTCCTCTCTATTTTCTCTCTCTCTTTTCTCTCTTTCTTTTCCCTTTCTCTCTCTCTATATCTATCTTTCCCCTTTCTCTCTTTTTCCACTCTCTTTTCTCTCTCTCTCTCTCTTTCTTTTACTTGTTTCCCTCTCTTTCTGTTATATTTCTCTCTTTTTTCCCTGTATTTCTGTCATATTTCTCTCTCTTTTCTCCCTTGCTCTCTCTTTTCTCTCTCTCCTTTCTCTTTATGTTTTCTCTGTCCTTATCTCTCTCTTCCCTTTCTCTCTGTTTTCTCTCTTTCTCTATCTTTCTGTCATATTTCTCTCTCTTTTCTCCCTTGCTCTCTCTTCTCTCTCTTTTCTCTCTCTTTCTCCCTTGCTTCATCTCTTCTCTCTCTCTTTTCTCTCTCTCTCTTTTCCCTTTGTCTCGCCCTTTCCCCTTTCTCTCTCTTTCTCTCTCTGTCTTTTTCTTTCTCTTTTTCCCTCTCTTTCTGTCATATTTCTCTCTTTTCTCTCTCTCTCTCTCTGTAATCCTCCTATTTTTCCTGGGTTGCCTCTCTACTTTTATCATAGAAGGATTTTCTCCAAAAATAATACAACCGCAAATTGTTATGAGTTTGTCCTTATTTTCACCGCTTAACACATTTTATTCTCATGTTGCCCCCGCCTGAATACGAGTCGGTACAAAATCTTCGTTTGTATACCGTAATAAAGCTACAAGCTACGTAGGTACCGTATGAAGAGGTTTATATTACACGCGCAGTACATATAGGTACATAAGCATTGCTAGGACTACATATGTATACATGAATATACATATATGCCTATATAATATGTATATTGCAAATATTCACTAGTATCCCCATCATAAAGCTTTTTTTTTTGTCTCAAGACCCATACAAATGACGTATTTGCCGCAGACATGGAAATGAATGAGGAAAAAAGTGGGTACCTACATACTTAGTACATTTATTTGGCGATTACAAGCATATTACAAAACATTTTGCATCTCCAAAAAGGATCTCATCTCTCCCTCCTCCGCCTTTCATCCCATTTCGGGCGGACCTCCCCGTCCTCCTGTGACACTTTGACTGATTTAACTCGTCATGGGAGATGATAGATGAACAAATCAATGATCTTTACTGGGAAGTATGGAGATTTGGGAAGACAAAGGATGTATCAAAAGAGGAAGGAAAGTAGACAAAGAAAAAATTGTGACAGAGAAAAGATGAAGACCCACAGAGAATTACGTCAGAGAAAAAACGGAAGCGAGCGTTAACAGAGAGAAATTCCAAGGAAAAGCCCCATTAAAAATGTCAACAAATTGTCTCCTTCTGAAGTGTCTGGAAAGATTGGCGTAAACACGAGGGTTTTAACCGGGAAAACAAGAAATTCACACGCGTCAGTGTCTGTGTAAACCTTTCCTTTAAGGCCTAACCGCAAAAATGGATTTTTATCTCCCATTAAACCCCACATGATCCGATCTCTTAAAAGTCTCCCAGGAAACGAATAATGCCAGTAAAATTCCTTCCTTTTACGTACATCAAGGGGATGATCAAGAGATTTGAAGCTGAGGCGGTGGGAAATATCATAACAAAAACAAGAGTCATTGAACAATCCTTCGTCATCCCCTTCGCGCATTAGTGATTCAATGAATATTAATGTTCCCCACAGGTCCATGAACTTCCCTTAATATATGTATAACCATATACCTAGTACTGTACAATCGAAGCACCTATACGGGATTTTTATATTATAGCCATGAGTATATCCAAGATTTTCTTGAGCCTTTTTTACGTATATAAGAAGCTCCATAATGAGAATTTTGCCCGGGTAAGAGCACTTTCTCAGGTTTTCGGAGGATTAATTTTCCTCCCAAGAAATGGATGATCCCATAGCATCCAAGGGGCAAAATAGCTGCGGGGAAGGTTATTTATATCAATATTGGAATAATTACAGTCGCCTCTCTCTATAACGGTTCCCCTTCAATCAATAAATTTTCCTGTTATAGCAAAAAACCATTACAGAGAATAGAAATCTCTATGTTAACAATCGGAGACAGTTTTTGAGGGGAACATTTTGTGCCATTGTTATTGAGCGTAAACCCCTATAAGGGAACCCGTTATAGAGATAGTCGACTGTACCGCTCTATCTATAACGGGCCTCCCTATAACGACCCTCCCTGCAAGGGCTTTCGCATTATAACGACCTTCACGAATCCCTCCAAAAGGTATGCAATGCTAAAACGACGTCTAAATCCTTCCATATAACGACGACTTTATCCCGGTTTTGTCACTATAACGGAAAAGTTTTGAATCCCCCGCCATGAACCGGGTTTCCCGATACAGTCGACGCTCTCTATAACAGTCCCCTTCATAACAGTACTCTCGCTATAGCAGCAACAAAAAATGCTCCCCTCAAAAACTTTCTCGAATTGCTAACATAGAAATGTCTGTTCTCTATAACAGTTTTTCGCTATCACAAGCAAAATTTGATGCTTTATAGGGTGCTGTTATAGCGAGAGCCGATTGTAACGGTTTTCGACCACGCCCTCACATGCTTTACTCTCTACAACGGTTTTTTCTCCAGTTTTGAATCTCCCGCCAGGATGCCTCTTTCTCCATCGCGGTTTTCGGCCACGCCTGGGCATACTTTGATCGATAGTATAACGTTTTTTTGGTATAAAGGCGTGGTTTTTCAGACATAAAAGACTTACTGTTTTCTCTGTAACAGTTTTATTTTATTCCGTATGTCAGTTTTTCTCTATAATGTTTCAATATAGAGCTGAATTTTGCTAAACCACATAGAGAATTTTGCGACCAGAGAGAAGCGACGTACAGAGAATTTTCCAGACCAGAAATTCCCGTTTAACCACAGAACATGAGAGGAATTGCGATCGTGGAAATCTACAGAAATGTCCCTGCAAAATGCGTATTAAAATAAGTTAATTTGTCTCCCGCATCCGTCCTAGCCCACACAATGATTACTGGAGTCGGTGAATCGGCAATATTTTAGGTGACGGGCACGTGGCTGGGGCAATGTGAGTCCTTGACGTGCGTATACGCTCACCTGAGCAAAGGCTTTTTGGAATGGAAAGTTTCCAGAAGAAACCCGGCCGAAGCACCAAAGGGGAAGGACAAAAGGAAGGTAAATACAGTTAATACTGACAGCTGGCACTCGTTAGGGGATAAAAAGGAGAAAAAATGAAATATAAAGAAATGAAAAAAATCCGAAATAGCCCGAAGACATAAAAAAAGGATGAAAATCGAGATTTATATTTACTCCAGGTAAAGCTTAAGATTTGGACGTCTTTCCGATCTTCCGCGTGAGTTCACCTGCACGTGGTGGAACTTGAACCTTATCCAGCTACGTCTGCTTATGGCTTACCTGGAATGAGATCTTGTTTCCATTCCATTTGATCCTGGAGACTCCCTCAGATGGTCGTTCACACAATAATATTCAATTAGAAATCTCTCGCCCATTCACACCGCCCAAAGTACACGTTTTTCTTTTCCCTTTCAGCACATAAGTACTTCCTGTGTGGATCTCTGATGGCTATGAGCACAATGGGAAACGGGAGGATTCGGGTGTGGTATGAGTTAGTGTTTCGGATTCAATTAATTCGATTTTGCTGGCCCTAATGGCTCTGGACGAGTCTGCTACTGCCGAAAACCAGAATGGAACTGTGTGGATCCAGTCATGTGTGTTTAGGAGCCAGCGAGAGAGAGAGAGCTTGAGGGTGGTAGAAAATTGAAATGAATGCAAGAGAGAAAGCGAGGGAGAAAGCGAGAAAGTAGAGACAAATTGAGATAGAACGTAAACGAGAACAAGAAAGAAGGTGAAAGAGAAAGCAAGAAAAATCGAGAGAAAAAATAAAAAACTGAAGAGAGAAAAGAAGAGAGATAATAAACGGAGGAGGCATGAGAGATAGCAGAGAAACTATAGAGACAAAAAAGAGAGAAACTAAAGAGAGAGAAAAAGAGAAAATAACGACAGGAGATTTAAAAAAAACTAGTCAGAAAACGAGCGGAAAACTAGAGAGAAATTATAGAAGAATTTAGCAGAGAAAACAAGAGAGAAATTATAGTAAAACTTAGCAGAGAAAACACTAGAGATACTAAAGGAGAAAATAAGGAGAGAAAGCAAGATACATGCTAAAAGAGAAAATAAAGAAAGAAAATGAGAGAGATGCTAAAAGAAAAAATAAAGAGAAACAACAGGAAAAATAAAAGAGAAAAATTAAAAAGAGCAAACAAGGGAGAAGCTAAAAGAGAAAAATTAAAGAGAATAAACAAGAGAGAAGTTAAAGAGGAAAAAGGAAAGCGAGAGAGAATACGAAAGCTAGAAAAAAAATTTAAAGAGAAGCCAAGAGAGAAAATAAGCGAGCAGGTGAAAGAAAAAGCCAAAGAAAACATCAGTATGAAAGTGAACGACAACGCAAGAGTAAAGTGGAAACTCAAAGCAAGAGATAAATTGAGAGAAATCAAGAGACAAAAAGTGAAAAAGAAAGTAAATGAGAAAGTAAATGAGAAAGAGACAGCGAGGAAGAAAGTGAAAGTAAAGTTGAAAGCAAAATGAATGAATAAAAAGTAACGATGAAAGTGAAATTGAAAAAAGTAATAGAGACAGTAACGGTGAAAGCAAAAGGAAGTAAAAGTGAAAGCGAAAGTGAAGAAGAAAGTGAAATCAGAAGAGAGCAAAAGAGAAAGAGTTTCTCCGACCAAACTCTGTGCTAAATAGTGAATCTCCGCCGCACTAATTACATAATTACTTTACCGCACACAGATTCCAAGAAACCCTTATGGAGAAAGCCTTACGGAGAAAGCATAGAAACTCCTAACAAGCCCATAAATGAAGGGGAGCATAAAACAATGACAATTTTCGATCGCCTCACTCACTTCTGAATTCCCAGTTAATTACAAGGAAATTACCAGCACGGGCGGAGGACATGCATTTCCTCCCCGTTCAATTCTTGGAAGTTATTCATCACTTCATCACTTGGCTGCATAAGAAGTCTGCATGTACCTTAAATGTATGTACACGTGTACAAATATGGGCAAGACGGACAAAGAGGAACTTTCTGGAGCCCTTTTGGAAGAGAGGGAGGAGAATGGGACAGAGAGGAAAGAGCGAAGATGACGAAGATAAAGACCGTGAAGGCCTCGGATGGAGAAAGCCACAAAAGGGAAACATGTTGCATATAATAGGGAAATTAATGTAAATAGTTATAGGACGTAGGGAGACAATTGAGACGAAAGACAATTGTGGGAAGGGAAAAGTTAGTGGGAAATTTTGGGTGGGTCTGGCTTGTACATAATAAGGTCTGGTTACAAGGAAAAATCCTGGTATATCAAAAGATAAGTTGGTGACGGAATCGAAATGTTTTGTCTTTTTGGGGGGAAACAAATAAGGAACGGTTGCTTTACACGGAGAATAAGTTTTCACAAGGATACAGAAGAAGTAACAGTATTTATGTATAGTAGGTTCGTATATGCTAAATGCATAGGTATTGTTGCTAATATTTCGGAGGAAAATGGCTGCTGGAAATCGGAAGGAAATGGTTCCGTTCTGATTCGTTGCTGTGTCTTTTGTACTTACGTGCTGTCCTCTCTCTCTCTCATTATTGCTATTTTCTCTGAACATTTTACCAATTCCAGTTCTCACCTTTAAGCAGTCTCTTTATCCTGTTTCCTCACCCGCTCTCTCACAAATTGTTATTTCAATCTTTTCCTTTGCTGTATCATTTTCGTATTTTCATCCCTCTCAATTTTGTTCTTTTTTTCTCTCTCCCTCTTTCGTTCAATGAGTTCGTGCTTTCTCTCTCGTTCAATGTATTCTTGGTCTCTGTCGTTTTTGTTCTTTCCCTCTCTTTCTCTCAATTTCTTTCTTTCTTCCTCTCTCTCCCTCTCTCAATATAGTTCTTTCTCTCTCTAATTTTTGTTGTTTCTCTCTCTCTCGTTCAATTTCTTTCTTTCTTCCTCTATCTCCCTCTCTCAATATAGTTCTTTCTCTCTCTAATTTTTGTTTTTTCTCTCTCTCTCGTTCAATTTAATTCTTTCTCTCGTTCAATTTAGTTCTTTCTCTCTCTCGTTCAATCTAGTTCCTTCTCTTCCTCTCTCGTTCAATTTAGTTTTTTTTCTCTCTAATTTTTGTTGTTTCTCTCTCTCTCGTTCAATTTAGTTATTTCTCTCTCTCTCGTTCAATCTAGTTCCTTCTCGTTCTCTCTCGTTCAATTTAGTTCCTTCTCTTTCTCACTCGTTCAATTTAGTTCTTTCTCTCTCGTTCAATTTAGTTCTTTCTCTCTCGTTCAATTTAGTTCTTTCTCTGTCTCATTATTGCTCTTTCTCTCTCTGAATTGAGTTCTTTTTCACTTTAATTTTTGTTGTGCCTCTCTCATCTTTGTTCTTTAGCTCTTCCACTGTTTAATTTGTTTCAAATTCCCCGCTCTCTCATTTTTGATCGCGCGCTCTCTCTCAAATCTTCTGTCTCTGTAACTTTGTTTTGGTCTCTTCCCTCGTTTCTGTTCCTTCCCGCTTCCTCCGTTCATTGTTTGCTCTAACTCCCTGTCACAAGTAACCCCGCACCAACACTCCTCATGCTTTCCCCTTCCACCAAACCGTACTAGATTCACCCAGAAAAAGCCTACACAAATAATTACACAAGGTTATCTCGTTCAAACGCAGTAACCACACTCGTACTAGGACGGAATATCATATGCTTGTATCCATACAGTTGATATGCGTATCTATACATACATATACCTTCTATACCTCATTTCGTTTAATCTTTGTTACTCCCTCAGAGTGCATGCATTGAGACAAGTTCAAGCCAATGGCCTATAGAATACATTTTGACGTACAAAGGAGCCCGAATATTCAATTTCCTCATCGTCGGTGATGCATCATAACAATGACTCCTCACGGCATTACTACATCCTGCATTACTTACGTAGCACTTTCTCCACATTTATCTTGCTTTCACCGGCGCTTCTACGTATTTACGTAAGAATGTGCTTATATGCATATCCAGCATATCCAGAATTTCCCCACCTACTGAATGACCTCACCATTATTGGGGCGAATTGCCCTGCCTTCCAAGAATGGCTGTGGCCGCCGAGGGGAATTACTATTATTTGATACATATGTACATGTATGTATGTCTTCTACATGCACATACATACATGTAATTATGTATATACAGTACTGATAAAGTTCTTACAAGAATCTTAAATGGGCTCCTTCCTCCGAAAAAAAACGGGGGAGGATATGGACAAACTTTGTGGGTAAACAGATTGGCACATATGTACAATGCTGAACAATGGATTTCCCCCAAAGCACACATTTTAGTATGTACGAACAATGCCCAGATCAGAGCCTTCCTTGCATGTAAATTCCCTCCATTTAAATCACATACATGTCCGGCTATTCCAGGAAAAGCAAGTCACGCATCTTCTATGGATTTTAGATAGGTCTCTTCCTCGTATTTACTATACTACTACGTCGTATTGTTATCGTATTGTTATCGTATCGACCTACGCCAAGGCGTAGGAAGAGAGTTCCTTTGAAATGTAATGTGGCTCTCCCCGAAATTTGATAACTGCGAATATTGTGGCACATGACGGAATCCCTGAAGACGGGGACTGTTTTTGCGACTTGGCTCTCTGTAAACACAAATGACACATGACCTACGTGGGGAAATGTGAAAAAGCCTGTCATTAATTCATGGGATGAACGGCGTACTCAGGTGAGGCGGGTGAATGGACACGCAAGAGACTTTTTTTGGGGATGGAGAAAGGTAATCAGGAGGAACTGAGACAAAAGGAGAGACTAGAGGAAAGGGGAGAACATGAGGGAATGGGAGGAAAAAAACAAGGAGGAAAGAGAGTATATTAAAAAGGGAGAATATCAGAGGAAAATTGAGTTGGACGATGCGCGAGACAAAGAGGAAAAGGTGGATTTGGAGGTGAACGGGGACGAACAAGTGGGAGGAAAATACAAAAAGTTATGGGAGAAAGTCAGGAAAAAAGAAAATACAAAAAGTTATGGGAGAAAGTAAGGAAAAATGGAAGAGAGAAAGTCAGGAAAAAAGTAAAGTAATAGGAAAGAGAAAATGAAAAAAGACAAAGGCAGAAGGTGAGGCAAAAATAAAATACAAAAGTGAAAGTGAAAATGAGGAAAAGAGAGAAAAATTGAGAAAATATAGGGAAAACTAGGGAGGAAAGGTGATGGAGAAAGGATAAATAGAAGGAAACAAGACAAAGCAAGAGCAAGGTTGATAAAAACAAAATGGAAAATAGAGAGAGAAAAGGGAGGAGGAGAGAGAAAGGGAGATGGAAAGAGAGGGAAAGGGAAAGAAAAAGAAGAAAGATAAAAACTACAGGCAGAAAGTAAGAAAAAGAGCCAGAAAGGGCGAGGAATGACAAAGAAAAAATCGAAGGAGAAAGTGAGCAATAATGAAAGAAAGTTGGAAAACGAGAGAATATGAGGAAAATAGAAAGTAAAAAACGAACGAAAGTGGAAGAAACAGAGAAAATAAAAAAGGATAAAGTAAGGAAAAAAGAAAATACAAAAGCTGAAGACAGAATACAAAGGAAAACAGAAAATAAAAAAGAGAAAGAGACAAAGTGAGGAAAAAAGAAAATAAAAAAGATGAAGAAAGAAAGTGAGGAAAAAAGAAAACACAAAAAGTTAAGGGAGAAAGTAAGGAAAAAAGGAAGAGAGAAAGTCAGAAAAATAAATAAAAAAGAGGAAGAGAGAAAGTCAGGAAAAAAGAAAATACAAAAAGTTATGGGAGAAAGTAAGGAAAAAAGAAAATTCAAAAAGTTATGGGAGAAAGTAAGGAAAAATGGAAGAGAGAAAGTCAGGAAAAAAATAAAGTAATAGGAAAGAGAAAATGAAAAAAGACAAAGGCAGAAGGTGAGGCAAAAATAAAATACAAAAGTGAAAGTGAAAATGAGGAAAAGAGAGAAAGTAAATAAAAGAAAGAAAGTAAAACAAACGGAAGATAAAAGAGAAAGAGAGAAGGCAAGGAAAGAGTAAAATAAAAAAGCGAAAGTGAGGAAAAGAAAGAAAGTAAAAGAAACAGAGAAAAATAAAAAAGAGAAAGGGAGAAAGCCAGGAAAATAAAGAAAGTATAACTACGAGTTAAAATGAGGAAAAGAGAGAAAGTCAGATGACAAGATAAAACCGGGAGCATACAGAAAGTAAGAGAAAGAGAAGAAAGGAGAGAGAGGCTGAGGAAACGGGAGAAAGCAAGAGAAAGAGCAAAAATGAAAAACAAGCTGACAAATGCGGAAATTCACATTTAGCGGGATTCCCTTTGGCGAGAAAGTTGAAGGTTATTCAGTGATGCGACGCATTATGCTTGTTATAATGGGAGCTAATGAAATTGCACTGCCCAATTTTCGCGAGAACACCGAGTAAAATGATGAACTCGGTGAGTGTGATGGGATATATAGTGGGTAATGAGAGGTGTGATATATCCTCGTTATAATAAAAAGACTTTTTTTCCGGGGAAAAGCCTTTGCCACGTTTGGATAATTCACATATTTCGTTTTAAATGGAATTATACCTAATTCTTCACTCTGTCGGAGTCCTTCCTTGAATATGAACATGAGGCGCAGGAAGATTTTTCACGCACGGGGAGACATTGTAAGGCAAATGGCAAATATTATTCATGGAATGCTGCCTCGTGTATTCTGGATGAATAAAATTTTGGCGTAGTTTGCCTTTTTTCTGTTTCTTTCGCCTTTTTCTCTCATTTTGTATGGAGCGTCCGCTTTCCCATTGTTTACGCTGTTATAATATTTATACATACATTTATAATGTTAATACATATTTATATAATATTTATACATAATATCTTTCTTCTATATTTCTCTGCGATCTTCCTTTATTCTCCTTTGACTTTCCCTTTCTCTCATTTCGCATCAAACCTAACAAGGGAGAAAATGAACACAAAATTTCCATTACTGCCTATTACAGCAAACTCCCCGTATAACGGACCTAAAATCTTTCTTTAGAACGGCCATTTTATCCCCTATTTGTCTCTGTAGCGGGAAGGTTTGAATCCACCGCCATTAAAGAGATCTTCGTATAACGGTTTTGGGTCATCCCCTCCCATAATTTTCTCTCTACAACGGTTTGTTCTTCAGTTTTTAATCCCCCGCCATTTATCATCTTTCCCTATAACGACTTTAGACCACGCTTTCCCATATTTCGCTCTCTATAACGACTTTTTTGTTGTAGCGGCGTGGTTTTCCGGACATGAGAGGCTTCCATCCTTCGCCATAACGGTTTTGTATTATTCCATATACATATACTGTTTTTCTTTATACTGTCGAAACTCTCTATAACGCTCTCCCGTATAACGGTTTTCTCTCTGTAACGGTGGCAGAAAATGTCCCAGAAAATTACCCTTAAAAACTTTCAAACTTCCCCCAAAATTTCTATGTTAGCATGGAAAACTCTGGTCTTGATTAGGGTTTTTCGTTATTAGGGAGAAAATTTACTGATATAAGGGCAACCGTTATAGAGAGAGTCGACTGACTGTATACCGTTTTTCTCTATAATGACTAATTCGAGCTGACTTTTGCTAAACCCTAATAGAGAAGATCGACTACAAATTAACTTTTTTTTTGCATATTAAATTTCCCTCCGGCTTTCTCTTTCACTCTCCTGGTTCCGCCGGAGAATGTAAAAGTGCATAAAATAGCAGGAGAAAGTATAAAATACGCCGGGGAAAGCGTATCAAATAGACGGAGAAAATGTGTAAAACAAGCTGGAGAAAATGCAGCAAATAGTCATATAAAGTGCATAAAATACGCCGGAGAAAGTGTATAAAATACGCCGGAGAAGGCGTATCAAATAGATGGAGAAAATTTATAAAACAA
>JAQGBT010005918.1:0-13446 GCA_034698585.1 Disparrhopalites patrizii
GAGATAAAAACACAGAGATAGAGAGAAATAAAAACAGAGATAGAGAGAGATAAAAACAGATAGATAGAGAGAGAGATGAAAACAGAGAGATAGAGAGAGATAAAAGCAGAGATAGAGAGAGAGAGAGAGAGAGATAAAAGCAGAGAGATAGAGAGAGATAAAAACAGAGAGATAGAGAGAGATAAAAACAGAGTGATAGAGAGAGATAAAAGCAGAGAGAGAGAGAGATAAAAACAGAGAGATAGAGAGAGAGAGAGAGATAAAAACAGAGCGATAGAGAGAGAGATAAAAACAGAGAGATAGAGAGAAATAAAAACACAGAGATAGAGAGAGATAAAAACACAGAGATAGAGAGAAATAAAAACAGAGATAGAGAGAGATAAAAACAGATAGATAGAGAGAGAGATAAAAGCAGAGAGATAGAGAGAGAGAGAGATAAAAACAGAGAGATAGAGAGAGAGATAAAAACAGAGTGATAGAGAGAGATAAAAGCAGAGAGATAGAGAGAGATAAAAACAGGGAGATAGAGAGAGATAACAACAGGGAGATAGAGAGAGATAAAAGCAGAGAGATAGAGAGAGAAAGAGGCAGATAAACAAACAGAGAGATAGAAAGAGAGATAAAAACAGAGAGATAGAGAGAAAGAGGCAGATAAACAAACAGAGAGATAGAAAGAGAGATAAAAAAAGAGAGATAGAGAGAGAAAGAGGCAGATAAACAAACAGAGAGAAAGAAAGAGAGATAAAAACAGAGAGATAGAGAGAGAAAGAGGCAGATAAACAAACAGAGAGAAAGAGAGATAAAAACAGAGAGATAGAGAGAGAAAGAGGCAGATAAACAAACAGAGAGAAAGAGACAGAGAAATAAATAGATAGATGCAGCGGAAGAGAGAGCGAGATGGAGAGAGAAAGCGACAGAGAGTTAGAAAGCAGCCGAGAATTAGAAAGAGAGTGATATAGAGAAAGAGACAGAGTGAGAGAGACAGAGTGAGAGAGACAGAGCAACCGAGAAGCAGAGAGTGAAAGAGACAAGGAGAGAGACGGCGATACCAAAAAAACCGAAAGAGAGAGGGAGAGAGAGAGAGAGCAAAACAAAAATATATGAAGAGAAAGAAACAGAGGGATCGAGACGATGAAAGGGAGAAACAGAGAGAGAGACAGAGAGAGAGCAAAAGAGAGCAAGGTATAGACAAAGTGAGAGAAATAAATTGAGAGTAACAGAGCGAGTGTTAGAAAATGAGTAAAAGAGAGATATCGAGAGTGACTGAAAAGATGGAGAAGGAAAGGATTGACGTTGACACTGTAAACATCCGTCCATTATAAGAAATAGCGTGAGACGCATTGTCATCAATATTGCAAGGCATACATATGTATGTAAGTGTGTTAGTGTGTATATAGGCAAAATAATAAAAACCTTCACTTTTTTAATGATTACGTAACCAACTCCTTGAACTCATTTTCACGTGGGTGACTGTTCGTGTAAGGATAATATATTCTCAGGAGATTGGCTCTCTCACCACAATGTCAGAACCTCTCTCACATTGTTGCATTTTCATTTAAGATCCACAGGTGTGCGGAGTCATTTGAAGTGCAAAAAAAAAGGAATCAAAACAAAATAATGGCCCATATAGTTCCAACGAGAATTTTGGCGGTCTTTGCCTTCCTCCTGGGAACCTTCTATTTGACCCGGGCGGATGCTCCGGTGAGCATTGGACGGATGACCCCATTTGCCCATGGGGTCAAATCCGGGACGGTGAAGGTGGTGGACGATAAGACGTTGCTTATCCAGAACTTCTACTACAACGGGGATGGGCCGGACGCCTGGTTTGTCGTGGGCAAGGACGGGGATTATACAAGTGAGAGGCCGAAGCAGAATCCTTTGCCCTTTGAAGCCATTCTCCCCGATGAACGTGGAAGGTAATTTTGACATTTATTTTTTGGTATAACTTTTAACTTAATGCGTTTTTCTAAGAGTTTGTTCAATTAAAAATTGTTTCAATTCTGTCGAGATTTTTTTAAAGTATTTAGGTATGTAATTTTTTTTTGGGGGTTCTTTATTTATTTCTGGTATGTATAAGTATACAATATGTAGTTAACTCTTGTGTTTTTCCATGTGATGAAAGTATGTAATTTATTCGTTTAAAGTTTAAATACAATTTCCAGTATTTTATTCAATTGCTATGTAATGCAATTTGAGTTAGCTACAGTGGAGTCTCTCTATAACAGCATCCAAGGGAGCCTAAAATTTTGCTGTTGTAAAAGGAATGCTGTTATAGAGAACACAATTAATATGTATTCCATGTATAAGGTGCGGCGAATTTCCTGACGTTATTCAGAACATGCTGTTATAAGGGGTGCTGTTATGGAGAGACTCCACTGTATGTTTTTAGTACATTTTGTATGTATGTATATAATTTAATTACTGAAATATATTTTTAGTGACGCCAGCATTTAGTTTAATTACTAAATTAATTGCAATTGTAATACCGCCAGTAATATTTCCATTGGTAATTGGCTCAATTTGCATGTCAATGAACCTTTTGAAAAAGTCAAGAATTAAAGGTTAAAGAATTCCATTAATTTTCAGGCGATTTTCATGTTTTTTTTTGTAGAGTTGTTTTAGCACAGCTTTGAGATATTTATATTTATCTCCTAACGTATTTCGGTTGGGTTTGTTTAGCGTCATAATGGATGTACTTTTGAGCGTTGTGCGGGCATTTGCTTATACCTGTGAATTTAATTGATTAATTCAAAATTTAACTATTTTTTATTTGCAAAAATTAGGGTAATTTGCTGATCAAATCAGATTTGTTTATTTTGCTGGGATGTTTTTTTTACAAAATGTTTTTTTTATTGTGCATGGTTCTTTTATTTTTTAGGTATATTTTTTACAAAACGTTATTTTTTTTAATTTTGAGGGACGTTTTTTTACACAATATAAACCTACCTTGTTTAAAAATTAATTTCAGCTGTGAAAAACCTGGTTCCTACCGGAATCAAACGATTCAGTTGACCCTGCCAGGTCATATCAAGATTAATGATATCCGATACTTCATGGTTTACTGCATCCGGTACAACCACAATTTCGGCTACGTCACCATCCCCTCCGGCTTGCGGGTTGACGTAAGATATTTTTTTCACACAGTTTCTACTAAAAATTTCACACCTCATAATACTATTGTGAAATTTCGTATCCAAACCGGCATGAGTTTTCCTCGTTCAAATTGGGACGGAATTTACCCACAAAAATCTGCGGTTCTAAAACCTCAAAAAGACTTCCTCACATTTGTTTTTTGTTTACGTATAGTTTATATGTTATTTTATTTTATTTTCCAGTGATGAAAGAACTTATTTCTATGATTTATTGCCTTTATGTATATTTGTCTATTACTTTTATCTATTATCTATAGAGAATTTTAGAAACGATTTTTCGGCTGTTTTGGCTGTAAAAGTTATATTAGTGTGAATTGTATCCTCTTTTACATTCCGTATCTTGTCAATGTAAAATGTTTTGTGGGGAAAAACATCTGTTGGGTACATCTGGCAGTATGGATTTTTCAGTGGGAAAAGAAAGGATTGCCAGACAAATTTTCGTATATTTACAGGCTATAAAAAATCTAAATATAATTGCAATGACAAACCATTTATAAACAAATATTCTTTGTGTCCTTATACAGCCCAGTTCACAGGACGAAGGCCCCACAGCCTGTAATAGTAGCCCAATTCTCGGAGGTTCCACATACGCCTACATGTTCCTGGGAGCGTCTCTCATCTTGTTAAATGCTGTTATTATCTTCGTGTAGGAAATGTTGTATAAAACTCAGTTTACATCCACAAAAATTTGCTTCCATCCACCTGTAATTTCCCCATTTTTCTGAACATTAACATACAAATGTAATTTAGTAAATGAGATTTTCACCATGTTTTTTTTTTGGAACTGTCATTTATAGAGCTATTAAATCCAAAGGCTGCGCGTACAAACGAAAGTGTATTCTCACGTTCTTTTTTATTGCGGTGATGGCTACTTGCTCGGAATTATAATTTGTGGTAATAATGCCATTAGACGGGTGATGATGCCATTTTGTAATTTGCATTCTGGAAAAATTTGTTCGTGTTAATTGTTTTCTGGCATTTTCGTCACTTACTGGGATCGTCATGGCAGAGTCAAAAATCTGACTATGTCCCCGTAGCTCTAGTGCGGGAATGGACCAAAAGAAACTGCGCCATTCGTACATTTACATCTGTAGGACTACAGTATAATCTCTCTATAACAACACTGAAGGGAAGACAAAAAATATTGTTAAAACTTGAAAACATTGTTATAAGGAACATTAAATACGTACTTTACATGTACGAAGCGCGGAAGAAATAATATTGCTATATAGAAATGTTGTTATAAAGAGACTTGTTATAGAGAGACTCCAATGTAAATGGAAATAATCATATTTGACATAGCTTCGTATCTGCGTTCTTTCTGGGAATAAAATTCAGAATGCAAATGCAATGCTTCCGAAGGGAGATTTGATAGGTTTATAATTGTGTTAAAACAATGTGTACACGTTCTCAGGTGGAACGAAGGTCAAAAGATGAGCAAACATCATTTGTATAATTTTTAGTGTGGGGAATTATACCCAAGCCATATCAAGGTCCAATTAAGTTCGATGAGTCAACCCTTTTTGTCTCGGAAAAATTTAAAACCATCAGGTGAAACAGATAATTAAGGGAAAATTTTGTGGTCATCAAATATTGAAATATTTTCTGGTTTTATTCTGGAATTCCTTTTCCCTTGACAAATTAAAATTAGAAAGAATTACGAACAAGATTCACAAATCAGGAAGGAACATAGACACTATAGACAGTTATCTGTCCCTCGGATCCGCTGTATTTGGATCGAGTCCAAACCGTGATAGGACTATTTGATAAATATGAAATCGCCTTTGAGCCAAATGCCTGTTCGGTCCATCGCATTCCAAGGCTCCGTTGATGGCGCGGGTTGTGACCCCAAATTTACCCTCAGAGACGCCATCCCGATTATGAACATATTTTCCCCAGAACCAGAAGGCCGTGGACCAGGCAACGTTCTCATCCCGGGCGACCATATCCGGATCCCAGAGGAGTCGATCATCCCCGTACAGATCCTGGGAAGCGGCACGGTAATTATATTCGTGGGTGAGCTGGATGTAGCCTCGGCCATAGTAACTTTTCCCGTTCACATCATAGACTCTGGGATGAGCTTCTTCCCTTAATGTGGTCAGGCCTCTGGATTCGTGGATGAAGTGAGCCAAGGCCATGGCTGCCTCTTGTTTGCTGGTGATCCCGCCTTTCGGCAAGAATTTCACGAACGCCTTGTACTGATCTGGCCTGGGAACGGGAAAGCCATTGGACGTCACGGCGCTTTGGAATTCTTCCCAAGATATGCTCACTACAAATGTAACAATAACTACGGGATTAATTTCGGGGTAATATACATATGTATATACGTATATACAACACATATAGGGTAACGCTTAATATTATGGCCAATTGTTTGCAACGGTTTTTTCATTTGTTTTCTTCCGCTGTGGTGTAAGCAAGAAATTTTGAAGAAAGGATTCTAATATATAGCATTCTCAACTATAACCAAAAAAATATTTATTCATTTCTCCTCACTATGGTTTCATATTATGATTTTTTTAAACATACTACAGTATACAGATGTGGCCATTTGCATGTAATTATGACCATCCCCATCTTCATTGGGAAATTGGGATAAACTTTTATAATTATGAAAAAAATACTGTAAGTAATTATAGACTTAATATGTGCAGGGTTATCCTGAAAGTCTGGTTGAATAAGTGTGCAGCGCGGAGAAAAATAATAAAAAATGATGCAGGTTAATTTCATACTTGGATGGTCCCTGAAAAAGCTTGAAATGTTTTTTATTTTACAATTTAATGAATTTGCTGGCCATAATTGATGAATGGTAAGAATAGGCACTACATAGCCTTTTAAATTTTGATCTTTTCCATATTTTACGATGTACTTGAATTTATAGAAAAATATATAGGTATACTTACTATTGATGGAGCCAAGAAAAATCTGGAAACTGCAAGTGGAATTCGGATCCCAAATGGTCGTTGTTCGTGTGGAAAGCACTACTGACATGCTTTCATACTAGCCGTTTTATATATTGGCGACCAGGCACAATAGAATTAGGCTAATAAAAAGAATCGTTATATATATTCATGCACATGCATATATATCCAATAATTGTAAAAATTTGAAAAAGCACGGATCCACTAGATCACAAAGGGTTTTTGCAGGAAATTTTGAGTCGTTTGGCTGTCGTTTCCACATATCATTGAGGAATTTATTTTGCATTCTGTGCGTACATGCTAAATATTTTCTAAATAAAAGTATTATTTTTATATTATGGCAGAATGTATTATTGTTAAACCAACAAATGACGTTGATGTCCACTTCCCAGAGATGTCAGCGATGATTCATAAACCCGCTCATTTGTATCGTTTCTTAATTCGTACTTTCGTTTCTGCTTCGTTTGCACTGCGTGGACAGTGAGATGCAGTTTTCCTATTTGACTTTCAAGCTGTTCAAGTGTGTATTATTTTATTATCTTTAGTATGGAATTGAATGACCTTTGGTGCAACTGTCTGCTATGGGGATTATAATTACGTAATGGAATCATCATCCAAAACCCCTTTCTGAGTCATTTCCTAGGAAATACATTTGAATAAACATGTAGACCTGTGGATTGACATCAATTATGTTATTTTGTGTGGATCTAAATTGACTGAATTTTCTCCAGAAAGAACATTACGTATAAGTGACGCTCGCAGCACAACTTTCGGAAAGAGATTAAATTTTTTTTCGTAACTTGTTTAACTAATATTGAAACAACCAGTCTAGCCGCATGACGTAAATTAACGTTTTTGCTGCGAAAATAAATTAACACAGAAAGAGTCCCTCATCATTTCCGTGGCTCAAACTATTAATTTGTATGATTACACTTATTTTTCTCAATTATTTTTTGCACACAAAACATGTACTGAATAGAACGTTAAAGAATCTCCAATTTTTTTTTACATAAATATGCATATATGTTTTAATTGTGAATAAAATCGGCAACAAATCTAATTCAAGCTCCGAGATCAAAAAATGTATTAATGAAAATATTCTTATGAGGCAAGTTAAAAATTCAGCAAAAACGTCCTGCTGGCTCCTTCAATTCCGCTTTTGTGCAAAATAGCTACAATAATGCACGAGAAATAAGACAGTAGAATTTAAATGCAGTTGTATTGCAAAAGTTTTATACCTCCATATTAAATACCTGAATATCCTTTATCTCTGGTGCTGTTTGCGAAAGCAATTTTGTTGCGTGTGAAATTTATGCTGTCTCCAAAGGTTTTATTTAAGGCCAGAAAATTTAAAGCCGGAAAACAAGGTCATAATTTTGAAGCTTTTAATAGGTTTTGTTGAATGTTTTGTTTGGCTCATAAATTGTCCACAAATGTGTGCCACGTCGCGAGTGAAAAAAAAAACGCATGAAGCGCCACCAACAAAATTTTTGCTGAATTTCCGATATATTTTATTACGATTGTAACAGTCACCAATTTCTGCTAAATATTAACCATAAATTTATTCGTTAAGGAAGAAAAGGAAACGTTTTAGTTATAACAGCCACGCTCGTCCGCATCGTTGGGGTTGAGTCCGAAAGCTTCCCGGATCTTGCGGTACATCTCGAATCGCTTCTTAGCAACGTGTTGGTACGCCCCGTCACATTCCAAACCACCATTGATAGCCCTGGTCGTAGCTCCAAATCGACCCTGAGTGACACCATCGCGATTATGGACATTATTTTTCCAGAACCAGAAGGCCGTGGACCAAGCAACGTTCTCATCCCGAGCGACCATATCCGGATCCTTCACCAGACGATCATCGCCATACAGATCCTGGGATGCGGGACGGTAATTGTAGCACCAAGTCAGCTGAATGTAACCACGTCCGTAGTAGAATTGGCCGGGGGCGTCGCATCCAGGAGTACGATAATGCTCCGGACAATTTGTTTCCGCGCAAGCGTACTCTCGTTTGGCTTTCAAACCGTCGGATTCGTGGAGGAAGTGCGTGAGGGCCATGGCAGCTTCTTGTTTATTCGTGATGTCCGCCTTCCACAGGTTGTCGTTGAAGGCCTTGTATTGGGCCTCAGTTGGGACCGGGTAACCCACACTGGTGGCGGCATTGTTGAATTCGCTGTGGCTTACCACTGTAAAAATTTCAAATTTTTTTTTAATTTCTCACGTCAAATTTTACGTATCATAGCATGAAAAACTTTTGTTGTGTACTAATACAATTCCTGGCGCCAAATTTTGCGTTTCATAAAATGAAAATTTTCTGTTGTTTACTAATATCATTTCTGGCACTAAATTTTGCGTTCCATAAAATGAAAATTTTGTTGTGTGTATACTAATGTAATTTCTGGCGCTAAATTTTGCGTTTCATAAAATGAAAAATTTACTTTGTTTACTAATATAATTTGTGGCGCTATATATTACGCTCTATAATCTAAACATTTTATTTGGTATATATACGTAGTCACTTAATTTGATTTTACGTTAAATATGTATTACGTTCGATAATTTAAAAATACTACTTCATGTTTAAATTTAATTTTTGTATATTGCTAAATATAATGTTTGAGAATCTATACATATATTTGAAATTATGCAAATTAGTTTGAGTAATTACCGCTGGCGCTAGCCACAGTGGCAACCGCCAAGAACGCGATGGCAATCATGGTCTTCATGGCTTCTGATTCGGCTCGGGTGAACGTTATTGGCCCTGAAACTGATTTTGCAGTTGATCCACGCCGGGCTTAAATACCCCTGAAATCCTTTTCGGATCTTTGTTCCCATTTTTCGCAAATATGTGGTTTGGAGGCGTGCTACGTTTTGAATAAATTTGCTCGCAGTTTCTGTCAATCATGCCAGTGTCTTTTTATTTTCTTGCATAACGTTAATCACATTGCAAAAGCACTTTTTGTATAGCTGGTACAATTGCAACCATGTGGGCTTTTGTTTGCTCAGATTTGTTATTGGAAAATAACAAGTTATCGAAAAATGTCCAGATAAAGCGTTCCTATGAAGGGGACAAAAATAATCCCACAAAATCACAATAAATGGTTGCAAGCTTCTGTGTAAACAGTATGCCAATGAAAAAATTTGCGAAAAAATGGCTGAAACCGCGAAGTTTAAAAAATACGCTTATTTAAACTAAGAATCGACAATAACTGCTTTAACCTTGTTTTTCATTGCTCATTGCCCTACACTTAAGCGCAAATCGTGAGTTCAAGGATTTTGTGCACAATCAAGCCTATGACAAGCTGTTTTCCATTGTGACATACATATTTACGTGCGTATACATACGTATATATATTTAGTCCTTAGATAATGTTTTAAAACGTACAATTAGCCGAAAGGAAAATAATCCCTGAAAGCAAACACTAACATTCCATCCTTTATAGATCTTTATTTGCTGAGGTATTATGGACCCCAAAAAGCAATAGTTGCAGCTCCAAGCAAAAGGAAACTTTGCATAACTGCCTTCCATTATATTGAGTGCAAATTTAACCTTCAACATATGGCAAGCATTGAATAACAGCGATTATTATTACTAATTGAATGTGCAAATAAAATATGCATTGCATTTCTATCTTTAAAACACTTCTGATTTCAACGTAAAGAATGCATAAAACCGTTCAAACGCTGTGAGCAAAGTTTCCACCTATTTTAAGTAATTATTTATAGAAAAACCTTACAATAATTGACAAAAATTCAAATGTTGTGAATTTTCTCAAAAATAATTTAAGTTTTTTAATTATTATTGATGAATTAATACTGTTTATGAAAAAGCCTACAAGAATTCAGACCTTGTGAACGATTTTGCCAAACATTTCATTTAAATTATTATAATTCATGAAAAAATATGAATTAATAAAAGCTGTGAACGAATTTCACAAAACTTTTATTTAAATTATTATTACGTACCTAATTATACTTATGTATGTATATATAAAAATAGTACAAAATTGAAATAAATTTTTAATCTGCTGCGCTAGTTGTTAGATTGTAACATCCAGTTTCAATTGCTTCTTTGGGATTGAGGCCGAAGGCTTCCAGAACCTGCTTGTACATTTCAAAGCGCTTCCTTGCAACGTGCTGGTAAGCCCCGTCGCATTCCATGTCGCCATTAATGGCTCGAGTTGTGACCCCAAAATGACCTTCAGCCACTCCAGGATTACAATGAACGTTGACTTTCCAGTACCAGAAGGCCGTATTCCAGGCACAAAATTCATCCCGCGCCACCATGTCCGGATCCGTTACCAATCTATCGTCCCCATACAAATCTTCGGAGGCTGGGCGGTAGTTATAGCACCAAGAAAGTTGGATATAGCCCCTTCCATAGTAATATTCACCAGGCACGTCGCAATCTGGGGTCTCGTATTGCCCCGGACATCCCGTGACCTCACAGGCATACTCCCGTTTGGCTCTCAAGCCATCGGATTCATGGAGGAACTGAGTAAGAGCCATGGCTGCCTCCAGTTTTGTCTCAATATTTGCGGTGGACAAATTTTTCTGGAAGGAATCGTACTGGTCTGGCCTTGGCCGGGGAAATCCAAGATTCGTTGCGGCGTCCATAAATTCCTTTTCGGTCACCACTGCAAAATTTTGACCAATTGTATGTCAAACAACATTTATTTTTCTGTGATTTTTTATGTATATATTTATATATAGATTTTTGTGTGAAAAAATGTAAAACTTTACGTTGGCTCAACGCGCCATGCGAAATAACTAGGATCAAATTTATGAGGAGAGAAGCCATGCTCTTCTTGGGAATTAAATGCGCCTTTTGAGTCCAGACTGGCTTACCTTGGTCCTTCCTCAGGCTTAAATACATTATTCTTCCGCGTTCATGAGGCTCAGGAGTATTCTGTACATTTGTTGCTACATCAAGTGCGAATTTTTTTATTGCATACGAGTTTTACCTCATACTTGTGTAATAATTTTATGTGAGAAATAATGCACGCTGCGAAATTTGCGTACTAAAGACAATGGAGTCGTAGGATTGACGAGCAACATTTAGAAAAGCTGTAATACCTTTGCCCCGGTAGCGGAACTTTTTCTCATCCATCCGCATTTGAACGCATGACTAAAGAAAAGTTTGCATGTAAACTTGACACACAGACTGCATTCAAAAACGTGCATCTGATGTACGTCTGGCTTTGGGTTGTTTTAAAAATATTATGAAATTGCAGAAGCCTTGTTAACAAATGTAATACTGCCACTCCTCTGTTCTCACACGACATCGCGAGTAATGGAATTTTTTAACTCAAAAATGCAATGTCAAAATCGTCGAATGTGTAGCTGTTATGTATTAGAAATGTTTTCAGATTATTATAAAATTTCAATCCTGAATTATTGTTCTTATATGTTACATTTACATAAGTATATGAATGCACAATACAACAACCAAAAATACAGAATGTGGATCTCCTTATACTAACATTTCCACCAGTCTTCCATACTTTTTCTAAAATGAAAGAAAAATTTCAAATTACAAACTTTTTCAGAAATCTATGCAAAATTTAAAATGTAAAATACAAGGCATGACATCCGAATCGGTATTCGAATTCAATTCGGAATTCAATTATTATTTTTCAGTATTTTAATCGCAATTAGTATCCTTATTTTTGTCCGATAACTATTTTAATTGGAATTCATAAACAAATACATTCGAAATTTAAATTCGTATTCAAAATTTGACATTTGGATTCGATACTTTATTGGTATTCGAAAATTCTTTCATTATATTACTAATTCCCACTTTCGGTCAAGTTTTTTTTTGGCAAAATCAAAGTATTGTAGCGATGATTTTTTAAATTGGCAGTAATATAACCATTTCGTCCGCAAAAGCATCGATTTTCGCAAAATCAGATTTGCGGAGTCAATTTATAATTTTGTGTATTGATTTTGCGTTTATTTGAAGCTACAAATTATGTCAGATTGCATTACAAATACATTTTTAAAAGTATTCCAAAAGTATTTGAATACGTATTGATATATGCCTGGATATTTGAATAAAATTGTATTCATAATTAGGAAGAACGCGTATTTTAATTCGAATTTTATTCTCATATTTTTTCGGATGTCATTCCTTAAAATATATATTTACAAATATTATCTATCAGTGCTTCTCAGTGAAATCATTCATGAAATCGGTGATCAAAACAAGTTTTTAAAATATTTGCTTGTGGGGAATTTTGTTCTACGGATTTTAATGCAGAAATTTAACGCCATTCGACACTATAATTAGAGTTAACAGTAATTAGCATGCTAATATTTCAGTCATAGATCAAAATTTGAAATCCCCGCCGACACGTGTGAAGATATTTATTTAAACGGGACTCAGTAAATCCGACTTCCGACGTTTTGCTTAGGGAATTCCGGGAAATCACGCCTTTTCTCTTGTGAATAAGCTATTAAACAATAAAATGTAGTTACAATATGTACATACATGTAAACGTATATACACATGTTTAGCCGACTAGGATATAATCCATACATTGGATATTGTTACTGCATACGAATAAGTGAATTATAGTATATCCCACACACCTTCCGTCAACGTGTCATTCGCGGAAGAACCGCAGTATCTGGATTCCTGGCAGCAAGGATCCAGTCATAAGAGATTCAAAATCCTGCACAGATCGTGCCACCCTGTGATTCGAGTGTTTCAATGGCTTTGCAGAAATTACTAAAATTAATCAAGTATATTCATAAAAACTACATGTAATCCGAAATGGAAATATTTGTACGATCGTAAATTTGCAATATAATTATAGTGAATTTTGTGACGTAATTATACATACAACAGTATTTAGTACAGTGGAGTCTCTCTATAACGACATTAAAGGGTAGAAGTTCTAGAGAGACTCCAATTAAGCAGTGTAAATGGAAAATTTCAAAAGTTTACCAGACACCGAAATCAGCGCCAGTGCGGAGAAAATGCCCAGGAGAAATTTCATTATGGTAAATATCCGATAATTCCTTTCACCACCGATTTTGAAGGATATAGCAGATCCAGTTTGTATATAGGAAACGTTCGATCACGAATGAACTTATTCCGTCTTGTTGTCCATAATATTTGTATGTTGAGCTTCAGTCGCTGTGTGAGAAACGGAGAGATTTTACCCCTGTTTTCTTTTATAGTTTATTTGCCTGAATTCTTAGTATTTGCCTCCATTCTTAGAATTTTCTTCACTGCATGAAAAGCCAATTTACCAATGGATAAAAGTAACAATAATTAAATGCTTGTGTCAATATGTACCAGACAGATTTTATACAATTCGTAAGCATATGTCAATATATATATATATATATATATATATATATAT
>JAQGBT010005919.1:0-13443 GCA_034698585.1 Disparrhopalites patrizii
AAATTACTATTGAAAATTACTATGAAATAATTACTATGGAAAATCACTATTGAAAATTACTATGAAATAATTACTATGGAAAATTACTATGAAATAATTACTATGGAAAATTACTATTGAAAATTACTATGAAATAATTACTATGGAAAATCACTATTGAAAATTACTATGAAATAATTACTATTGAAAATTACTATTGAAAAATTACCATTGAAAAATTACTATTGAAAATTACTATTGAAAAATTACTATTGAAAATTACATTGGAAAATATAGAAAAGCCCTGGAAATGGTTAAAAATTCGAAATTATTTTAATAAACTTGTTCATATAATTATAAAATGACATCAATTACAAAATAAATTTGTAAAAACCCGAGATTGCTTAGGAAAATCTCTTGAAAAGGTAAAAAAAATTCTGAAATATTTATAAAAAACGAAATATGAATTTATACTGAAATATTTATAAAACACGAAATATGAATTTATACTGAAATATTTATAAAAAACGAAATATGAATTTATACTGAAATATTTATAAAAAACGAAATATGAATTTATACTGAAATATTTATAAAAAACGAAATATGAATTTATCCTGAAATATTTATAAAAAACGAAATATGAATTTATACTGAAATATTTATAAAGCACGAAATATGAATTTATACTGAAATATTTATAAAAAACGAAATATGAATTTATCCTGAAATATTTAGAAAAAACGAAATATGAATTTATCCTGAAATATTTAGAAAAAACGAAATATGAATTTATACTAAAACATTTATTTTATTCGAAAAACTTCAAAAGTATTTTGGAAAAGTTCAAAATATTCTGGAAACTGCTAACATAGATTGACAAGATTTGAAAATGCTTGAATAATTTCAAAACACGCGGAAATAGTTTCAAAACTTAAAAACAGTTTCAAAAGCTTAAAATAGTTTCAAAACATCGTGAAATAGTTTCATCAAAACATTCAAATAAGGGTTAAAAAAACTGGGCAAAACGTGAAAATAAATACTGAAAAATACTTCACTAAAAGTCCGGGCACATTCGAAAAATAGGTATACAAACAATTGATGTTGTTGAACAAATGCCGTTGTTCAAAAACAGAGAAAGGTCCAAAAACACCGCCGAACATAACTCCTCCCTCCAAAAACTTACCAGAAGTTTCATTTCCTCTCCGAAAAATCCGCACACGTCACACTGCTTTAAAGCCCGAAATTGAGCAGAAAAAAAACGTCAAAATTTTGTACTTTCAAAGGACTGCCATAAAATGCCCAAGAAGCTCCTGGACTCCGTAGTTCCTCCTGCAAAAAAGTGAAGCTCAGCTTTGATGAGGATGGACAGGAAATGGTTCAAATTTATACCCTCAACTTTTTCCCCTTCCTTCCATGCCCTCCTAGTATTAAAAACATTGTGAGATGACCATACAATAATTAGAAATAAACAAAAAAAAATTCATCCTCAACGAAAAACACTAATACATAACCCTTTTTTTGCACCTTTTTGTCATCTTACCTCCAAAATCCATTAAACCTAAACGGAAAATACACACAGCACCAGCACGCACATTCTCCCTCCTTCCTTCAAGAACCAATATAATTATCACTTATGGAGCGTCAAATGAAAAACTACACAGGAACAGAGGAAAATATTGGGATATTTTGGAAGACAAATTTTTGGGGGTGTCGATACACAGAATAGACAAAGACAAAAAAAAAAGGACACAGTGACACATTAATGTGACACATGGGCTTTGCCCCTTCTTTCAATGTCCTTCTCAGGCCTTGATGGACCAAATGTCAATACATGCAAAAGTCACGCAATCTCTATGTGCTGAGACAATCTTTG
The DNA here is from genome assembly GCA_034698585.1 of Disparrhopalites patrizii. Classification (NCBI taxonomy): domain Eukaryota; kingdom Metazoa; phylum Arthropoda; class Collembola; order Symphypleona; family Sminthuridae; genus Disparrhopalites; species Disparrhopalites patrizii. The sequence continues at coordinate 1,856 of JAQGBT010005919.1, forward strand.
TTTTTCTATTATTTATGTCAAACAAATGGATTTCGAAAGATTTATCCCGTGTAAGCATATATATTAACGTACAGATACATATGTACATACAGCCAAACGTTTTTACACACGCATCACCTGAAAAAAAGGTGGGATAAACAGAAAAAAAATCAAATGAAGTATCCAACCCGTATTATTAAAGGGCTAAAAGGATGTTAAAGGGAAGTATATAGACACGAGGACGATTATGGAAGACAAAAAAAAGTAAATAACGCCGTTGTACCTGGTATATAAGAACCCTTTTTTTAAAGGTTGCGAAAAAAAGTGAAATGATACACAAAGATGATGTTAAAGGTGAAAAGTGTACATTCCTTTGGCAAATATTTGCTCAATGCATCAAATATGAGTGACACAGACGACAAATGTATTTAATATGAACAAAAATAAAATAAAGTGCAAAAACAAAATGTGTACAAACCAGCCAGGATGACCATGATTGTATTAAATCATGGATTTTGCCTTCGCGATTTACATATTAACTGTCCACTAGCCACAGCATTTCCGACTCTGCCAAAGTACTTGGAGCGGATGTGGAGGAGAGTGATGATAATTTTTTTCCCTGTATTTAATTAAATTGTTTATAGCTAACTATCAATTTTCCCCCCAACTTTTATAAGCACGTGCTTTGTACCGTTAACATGGGGAAAGTTAAGTGTCCAACAACATAGACTTCGAAAACACGGATTTAACAGACATTGCGCCAGTTTACAGCCATTTCCATCAGCTTGTGTTCATCTTAAATGGCAATGACATATTCTACGGCGGAACTGTGACAAATTGCAGTTGGTCGTCAAGTCCCGGGGAAGACTTGAAAAGTAGTAAAAAGAGCAGCAATGCAAACAAATCTAACTGGAATACCTTCACTAATTAAGAACGGTAATATTGCATCCTATACCGTATCCTTTCTTTCAGAGCTATTTACGTATCTACTCTTTAAATTTTGAGCAAAGGTATAACTTCATACAGAGGCATCGTAAAGCCAAAGCCATAAAAATTGAGTAAAATATATTATAGTTAAACCTGTAAAAAAGTAAAATTAAGCAAATATTGTACCATTGTTGCAGCCACTTTGCTTTTTCATAAGATTTCAAAGAGTATATTTGCAAGTTGTTAAAGAGAGAAAAATTAACGGTATTATTATTATGGCTTAGTGTGTTCTATCTGAAACAAATTCATTGAAGCTTCGGGTCTTTAAAAGTCTTGCATAACAATTTTAACGGTGTTAGTTGTAATAAGTAACACTTTACGTAAACAAAGAACGCAGAGGTGCAAACTATATGTATGTAGATGGGCCTATAATATAAAATACAAAAACACACCGTATATTCACTGTTTGTACCGCAATTTTAGACAAATTGCAAATTAAAGCAATTAAAATTATTGATTACGTGTAACAGAACTTTCATCGGGCACTGACCACAGGCGGATCCCATAGGGTCATTATAAACGGCTGGATTGTACCTAGAAGCATTCGATCAGGGCTAGGGCAACAAATGGTTGTTTTTGAATTGTTTTATTATAACAATGTGAAAACTGTATTGACATAACTTCCTTCACACAATAAAATGAAGTTAAATTACATGGTTCTTTGTACCTAAACAAATATCTCGAAGGTACTTCATTGCACATGTAGTATGCATGCTGCTGTACTAAAATATAGTCCAGGCAGTAGTATATGTAATAGTCGTGATACTTTGACTGAATGTTCAGAACTGAACGCAGAGTGGTTGATCGCACTGACTTCTTGTGGTCGTATAATGGGAGCACTCTTTGTTGGGAATATGTACAAAAACAAAATTAATAATAACCCTAATAATAATAATCGAGAGAAAAAACATGAAACGGGTATAAGTACAAGAGATATAAAATACTGGGACATAATGATCTGTAGAGTTTTCGTATAGTGAAGATAATTAGGAGCTTCTCAAGATTCTTCATCATTGGGACCGGTAGAGCCAGGATGGCACTGCCGGTAATGCTGTCTAAGAAGTCCTTTCGATGTGAAACGTTTCTCCTCCCCACACAAGTCACATTCGTAATTTTTCTTGTGGGCTAACTTGTGGGTGGTGAGTTCGGGGTTAGTTAGGAACTTCTCGTGGCATTCTTCACATTGAAATAAAATCACTTCCCCAGAAGTGAGCTCATGCTGAGCTTCCACATGCTTTAGGAGTTGAAATTTTAAGTTGAAGGCAGCGGGACAGCGTTCACAAACGAACTTGATCTTTTTCCCATGTTGACTATTTACGTGTGATTTTAGTTGGGTTTCTTTTTGAAATAGCTTACCACATTCCGGACATTGTAGTCCGTGTTGGAGCTTTCGATGCTGCGACACTTCCTGTCGTGAAGGGAAGGGAAATTTACAATCCACACAGTGACTTGCGTATTTCAGGTCGTGATTTTTACACCAATGAAGCTTAATGTCTGCGGCCTCTTTGAACGTCTCAGAACATTTGTGGCACTGGAAGAGATTGTTTTTCATGTAATTGTAACCCATTTTGTTAGCTAGATCTTGGCTCTCTGATTCTGCGTCGAGAGATTTCTTTCCGTCTCCATCCTGTACTCCTCCCTTTTGAGTATCTGCATCCACAAGGCCTGCGTTATTTTTCGTGGCCTCACCTTCGTCTTCTGCTAGTTTTTCTTGCATGGTAGGCTCTACGTCTTCAATAGTCTCATCACTTGCATCCTCCTCGTTGCCCTCTGCAACCGCCTCAACCTCATTAACTCCAGCGTTCACATTAGGTTCTGTTTCTTTATCTATTACAACTGCACTAGATTTAACTACCGCTACATTCTGAGTCTCCTTCTTTTTCGCTGTCGTATTAGTTGTTTTCTCCGAACTTCTTTCGCCCACAAATTCTTCTTCTTGTGGATCTCTAGTATCTGCTACTACATTTTCCAGCGTAGTGTCATCATTTTGGATTGTTTCACCCGCACTGGCATGATCAGCTGGGTTTTCCGCTGCGATGTTATTATCCTGAAGTCCTTTGTCAGTTACAGTACTATTGTCATCATTCGCTTTTTCATCTGCAGTATTTGTACTATCAATCACTTTCTCGTCTGCAGCATTTTGATTGGAAATTTCAGGAGCATTATCTTGAATTGCTTGCTCTTCCACTGTATTCCTATTTGGAATTTTTTCGCCCTCTACAACATCACTGTTATCTATCATTGCTTCTTTATCAGTGTTGCCATTTTCAGTTAGTCCTACCTTAATTGCTGCTGTTTCATTAGTTTCCTTCTGCGTAACTTGGTCTTCGTCGACGTCCATATTTTCAGTCTCGTCATCATCACCTTCGTCCTCCTCTTCACTCTCCTCCATCCCGGCCTGAACTACAAAATCTGGGTCGTTATCCTCGTCATCTTCTTCCATTTGCTCTGGTTGCAAGGCAGTACCCTGATTTTGAGCATCACTTTTTTTCTTTTCTAGTGAGGTTTCCTTGCTTGTGGTTTCAAAATCTTCATTTGGTTTTTTGGCCTCAGCCATATCTACGTCTTTGGAAGGCGCTAGGTACTTTTTAGTTTTAAGGATGTTTTTAAGTGAATTATTTCTTATAATACGTAACGGCTTTTTTATTAAAGGGTTGGGTGTTAAGGACTTCGCGGTAGTTGATTCAGTCGACTTTTCGTTGCGTTCGTTGGCATTAACTTTCGCTGACGCCCCTTGAGTTTTCTCACGCTTACTATTACTGTTTCGATTGGCAGATTTAGGATGAACGGTAGTTCTAGGCAGTTTCGGAGTAGTTTGTTCTGGTGGTGAATCATCATTTCTGCGTGACGGAGGAGAATCTTCATTGTATGGTACAAGACTCGGAGTGTCATCGTAGGGGACCAATTTTTTTGATATTCCTCCTCCCGAAGTAGAATCAGGGGTAATGCGCTGAGGAGGAGCAACAGGAGGCGCAGCCGCTATCACAGGAGTAGAAGGTACTAACATCGGGGAAGCTGAGGGAGTGGATTTCTTTAAAATCGACTTCAACGGCTTGGCATCCGTTGTTGGAACAGAAATGACAGTAACATTTGTTGATGGTGTGATTTCTGTCGATGACAGTGAGGTTTTTGGTGCCTTTGTACTTATCGCAGCGAGTTTCAGTGCGAGTTTCATACTACTACTGTTTGTCTTCTTTGCTGGACTGGGCTCCCATGTGGTGGCTGTGATCGCTTTTATCGCTGCATTACTTTTAGGTGTCCGAGTATCCAAAAGAATTTGGCTTATGACTTTTGGAGCGTTTGCTGAGGTCTTGATTTCCGTAGCCGAATTTGCAGGAGGCTTGTTAATGACAGGTGTCTTTGAAGCTTCTTTCGCTGAGGTCTTCACTTCCACAGCTGAAGCTGGAGACTTGTTAATGACAGGTGGCTTTGGAGCTTTTGCCGAGGACCTGCTTTCTCTGCCTAAATTCTCTGGAGGCTGGCTAATGACAAGTGGCTTTGGAGCTTCTTTTGCCGAGGACCTGCTTTCTCTGCCTAAATTCTCTGGAGGCTTGCTAATGACAGGTGGCTTTGGAGCTTCTTTTCCCAAGGACCTGCTTTCTCTGCCTAAATTCTCTGGAGGCTTGCTAATGACAGGTGGCTTTGGAGCTTCTTTTGCCGAGGACCTGCTTTCTCTGCTTAAATTCTCTGGAGGCTTGCTAATGACAGGTGGCTTTGGAGCTTCTTTTGCCGAGGTCTTGCTTTCTCGGTTTAAATTTTCTGGAGGCTTGCTAATAATAGGTGGCTTTGGAGCTTCTTTTGTCGAGGTCCTGCTTGAATTCTCCGCCGTCTGATTCGTGACAGCTGGCTTGGTGAACGCAGTTAACATAGCTTTGGTTTCAGCTGAAGAATTTGAGAGCACTTGGCTCGTGACGGGAGGTGTTTCTGCAATATTTACCGAAGTCACGCTCAATGCTTCCGTTTTAGAAATCCCCGCAGCCCTACTGATGTTAGGTGGTTGAGGTGCCTTTGGTCGGGAGTTAAGCTTTTGGGCCCCGGAGGCTTCTGGACGCACAGGCGTTACAGGTTCCGTTTTCATTTTAGTTGCTGTTTCATCATGCTTGTGAATGCCGTCTTCGCTTGCTGCCGCAAACTTAATTGGGACTCTTTGCACAGTGACAACAGGTTTGGCAGGTGGTGTGACTGGCTCTGATTTTACAAGCGGTTTCTCCTCTGGTTTTTCAAACATTCAGGAAAATAAAAAAGTAGTCAATAGTTTTACATTTGTACGCAACCAATACAATTAAACATGAATCCATTCTATGTCTGCAACAATGTAACCGTAACATATCAGCAAAAAGAAAACAATCGCGTACCTATTTTGACAGGAATTTCAGCGTAAGATTCGTCCTGAAAAAATCAAAGTATCAATTTTGTAGCCTTTTCTTTGAATGAGGAAAGAGCTTGCGCATATATACAAGTATTCAGTTCAAATACAAACACTTTCAAAATTACGTTATTCGTTCCTGCAACCACAAACATACAAAAAATATCAGAAACTTCGAAATCCTACTGAAGTGGTACGGCATTTTTCGAAAGCCATACAGCAGCTTTCGGTTTGTTTCATTCATTAAACTTTCAAAATTGTACACATTTGGTAACGTTAGAGTTAGAAGTCTATGAATAATATACTCCATTATTGTCATTAATTGCAAAACATCAATAGTGTGTATGATTAAACGCACCAGTTTTCGTCGTTTGGGTCCGGGAAGATTTTCAAAGTATGAGGTGAGAGCAACTGTCAAATCAGTACTGTCTGTTCGGTCCGAGAACCCAACACCTACAAGCTGGATATCACCTACGAATCCCACGATTAAGAACAATTTACCACATTTATTACTCCTTAGCTTCTTATTGAAAGTAACCGGCTTTTAGCCTTTTACAGAATCATGAATGAATGAAGATGATCATACCCTCAATATTTTCCATTCGAAGGGTGAAGTAGCGACTAGAATCGAAGACAGGTTTGAGCGTATCCCCAGGATACTCATTAACCACGGCTTGGCCATAAGTGTTACCCTTTCGGTCTTCTAGTTCAACGTGACAACACGGACCGGCTTTATACACACGTATTTTCCCATACCAGTCGGGCTGCTGGATGTCCCAATCTGAAGCTCTGTAAGAACGAATAAAATAAAGCGAAAATGTACTTTCAGAATCACACACACATTTCGCATGCATTAACGTACACACGATTCGCTCATTCAGGATAGAGGCATTGGACACTGCGGACAAGCAGTGCATTAGTAGTCAGACCATAATCCCCAGATACAGATATACATATATGTAATTATACCGGTGCAAATATCCTGGTTTTCGTTGAATTCGCGGTGGAATCTTGTACAGAAAGATTTCCGGCTTCTGAACCAGTACCTCGTCGTCATCCATTTCAAACGGATTAGTAGGTAACTGTCAATACTAATTAGCTGTTGCTCCTGCGAAACAAATATGTAGGTATGTCCAATATCAGTAATCATCTTGCGGACAAGCATTATAATTCAACATTATTACTTCTAGCAATTTTTGGGATGTCAGGTGAATTATCACACTGGGATAGCGAGTGAAAGACAAAGGTTTGAACAACTTGATTCAGTAACATTTTCTAAACACGAAAAAACGAGCCCGTTCAAACCGCGTCTGTGTTTTGTGTGAGTTACTTGACCTAAAGAATCTTTGGAACTCCTTGGAGCTGCAGAAATTGTTAAAAATTAAAAAAAAAAACCAGTAGCCCTGCAACAGCGACCAAGCCGGCAAAAAAATATTTCCCCACCACAAATAACAATTCTTGTCCTCCCAAGTTTGCTTTTTATGAATAACCCTTTTACCATCAACATTTCAACATACAATTTCTCATGAAAACTACTTACCAATCCAATAAATCACACCGCTGACGCTGAAGCCGCTGACAGTAAGTAGTACCTATATTTTTATGCCTATCATCAAAATGAAAGTTCAAATTGAAACTATTCCCAAAGGAAGAGGTTATAGAAAGTTCACTGAAAATTAAATCACTTTTAATCAAAATTCTTTCATTTTTTTTTGCGACTATCCAAATCTTGTTGTAGGTTTCAAGAAACGCCGGAAGACTCGAAACTCGAAGCTCAAGCTAATCTAAAATTTTAAAAAAGCTGAAAAACTTCTGTCTGAACTTGAGCCGGAAGCCTGGCCTGAACCTAAACAACAATAAAATAAACCCGATCGGTCGGTGTCAATCAAGACGCGAAGAAGCGGACAAGCGGAGGCTCCGCAGCTTTGTGTTTCTCCGAGCAATAAAAAAAAAAGAGTTTTGGCTCATCCAAATTTCCCTCCACTTCCGCCGGCGGATTTTGAATAAAAATCTGCAATTGAATTTTTTTTTCAAAACATAAATAATCAACATTTATCAACATCAACAATTTGAGTGACGATTGACAGAAGATTAGAGGAAGAGAACCAGAGAAATTGAGGCCAGACCATTCATTATTGTTGGCCTTTTTATACCTATATTATATACATAATACATATATTTATGCAATGTTTATTAAACACACTTGCTCTGAAGTATAGCTACAGTTTTATCTCAATTAAAAATCACTTTAAACTGCCTTGTGCTACGCGCGTACACGTATTAAATACTCTGCTATGATAGATCATCTTCCATTTAAAGTAAATCTCTTGAAATAAAATCACGGCTCACAATATACCTTAATTTAAGCCATTTCCGATTAGGCTGTTTTGTTAGCTAATACCTTTATATTGTTTTTTGATTGTTCTTTGCAGAACTTTATACTTTTTTATGCGGATCTTCAGGTTCTTGAAAAATTTTGTACTTTAGGACCTGTCAAAAGAGTAACTGTGGCAGTTTGTGCTCGGTCGTCAAACAAAATTTAAGCACTGCGGTTTTTGTTACTCTTGTCATTTTTTACATGGAGTATGCCCAAATGCCCATTTTTTCTTGACGAAAGAGTTATTGCACGTGAATCTGTGATCCGACGTAGTATTTATTACATTTAGTATTTCAAGGGGGGAATTGAACCTTTCGCCGCAGGTAACAGTGTTATTGTTTATTTATGTTATTGTATTAGTCAGTAATTGGGAATGAGGGTGTGATGTGAACATACCTATTACATATTACATTATCAGTATTATTAATTATTATGAAAAGCAATGGCTTAATTTTAGCTGGATGATTTGTGTTGTTTACAGAACCCTGCAAGGTGGGAAGGAGGAACTGTGAGCTAAACAACAACCAGTCTATGAAAAACCCTCGGGTAAAGAGAACAAAATAAAATGTTTCGCCATCCAAAAATCGGGTCGTTCTTCCAAGCTCAACCTAGAATTGGTAATGCGTATCTAAATGACGGATTTCTTCAAAGGGTTCTGAAAAGGATGCTCCCTGAAGATGTGAGTCATATTAAACAGACGTTTTGGATACTGGGCATGTGGAAGATTGAGTCCTAATATGTTACCTCTTTACAGCTATTTGCAGATGTAAATTCTGATCTGACGCGATTCGGTAGTCGAGTAGTGACTGAAATTGAACGTCATGGAGACCGTGTTGAAGCCAATCAACCGTACCTGAAGCAATTTGACCCTTGGGGAAACCGTATTGATGAACTAGGTTAGGATTTTAGTTACGCGTAGCTGATTATGTATTTTTATTTTTGGAAATCACGGTTCTCTACTTACGGAAGACGTGCGAACTGAAATCGAATTTTCATTAGCATTAATGTACTTACTTATGTTATACCTACATATTGAAATTGAATTATTAACTTGAATTTTAGTAACGGATGATTCGTGGACGAAATTAAAGCACATTGCTGCTGAAGAAGGACTTGTTTCAATTGCCTATGACAATAAGTACAAAGAATTTGGAAGATTATACCAGCACGCGAAAATCTTTTTGTACTCTCCTTCGTCTGGACTTTGGTCCTGTCCACTTGCTATGACTGATGGTGCAGCAAAAGTATTGACAGATTTGAAAATTCCTGAATTTCGTCCCACTCTTCAGCGGCTGACCACGACCGACCCAAAATTATTTTGGAGCTCAGGGCAGTGGATGACTGAGAGAAGAGGCAAGAAAGGCGACAGTCGATTATTTATTACTATTACTATCTTTATATGTATAATTTTATTAATTATTTTCAGTCCTTTGTGGAGATTCCATTATTTCCATACCTAAACATAAACATTAAATAATGTCGATTATGGGATTGTTAATGCTCAGGCGGAAGTGACGTGGGTGCAGGAACAGAAACTATTGCTGTTCCCGTCGCAGACAATCGGTACAAGCTTTATGGGTACAAGTGGTTCACTTCCGCCATTGATGCTGACGTAACCTTGACCCTTGCCCGAATTCAAAACGAAAAGAAAGAGATAATTCCAGGTTCAACTGGCCTGTCGATGTTTTATCTTGAGACACGAGATCAAGAGACGTCCAAACTAAACAATATTCAAGTAATGAAACTCAAGAACAAGTTAGGGACCAGGCAACTTCCAACGGGGGAACTGCTTCTGGATGGTGCCAACGCTACACTTGTGTCCGCTCCTGGACGGGGTGTTGCAACCATCAGTGGAATGCTCAGTGTCACCCGTGTGCATAACGCTTCTGCAAGCGTGTCGGGAATGAGAAGGATCACGCATTTGCTAAGAGATTATAGCAGCCGGAGAGAATGTTTCGGAACCAAGATCAACACGATGAGCCTCCATTTAAATACTGTTGGCGAAATGGAAGTCATGACACGAGCAGGCACCGTCTTTGTGATGGAACTTGCTCGACTATTCGGAATTAGCGAGCATGTCCCAAGTGCAGAGAGAGATCATGGTGTCTTTAGGATTTTGACCCCGATTGGAAAGCTATTCTTGGGAAAAATTTGCATGCAGGTGATAAGTGAGGGTGTGGAAGGTTTCGGTGGGAATGGGTACATTGAAGATACAGGCATTCCCCGAGCTTTGAGAGATGCTCAGGTAATTTTGTTGGCCAATATTATGTATTATTTGTAGACTTGACCGAAGTTACGAATGTACTAAGATCTAAGATACCAGTCACCTCAATATTCATGAACTTTGTGTTGTTGCAGGTTACACCCATTTGGGAAGGCACAACAAACGTTCTTTCTATGGATGTCCTTCGAGCAATAGCCAAGTCACAGGGTCAAGTCCTCACCCAGCTGCATCAGTACGTGTCTGAGAAATTAGATAGCAGTTCGGAAGGCTGTAAATTAAAGGATCTTTTAGATGACATTCAAGATATAGTTCTCGGCGGACAAGTGAACCCAACCATTGCTAGAGAATTCGCCTTCTCCCTAGCAGAAGTTACAGCTGGTATGTTTTTTAGTAAAAAAAAACCTTTTAATTAGGTACTTTTCACATAGCCATGTAACATGTTCATTATAGCTATAGTATGTATTTGGCAGATAACAGTCGACTATTATAAATAAATATTACTTATTTTGACCGAACAGGTGCCTTGCTTCTTGAGCATGCCAAAAGTCCCGTGGCCAATAAGTCCGACCATCTTGCTGCCAAACTGTGGGTTGCTCGTCTGGTGCCTTTAAGCTTTAAACTTACTAAACTTGTCCAGCACAACGAACCTCTATCCGAACTAGTATATGACTCATACACAGAAGTCGTTTAGACAATCCTCACGCTTAATTTTTCGTTTTTGACAATCATTTAAGCCTAATATGCAGTTGTCACAAATAGATTGCATGTTTACATTCAATCAAGTGTGTGCACTTATGTACCTGTGAATTATATTTAGTTTTTAGAAGAGACAAAACATAAACTTTGTTGTTAGTGTTTAAAAAAATATTCTTTTGCTCAATTTTACTATATCGTATTGGATCCTAGGTTTCTTATTCTAATAAACGGGAAAGCGGGTATCAATGTATTTGTCCGGTTGGATCATCAGCGGTCAGTCAAAGTTTTTTTCTTACAACATTTGGCTCACCGTTTGTACCCAGGTCCAGGTAATCCACAAGTACCCCCTTTCAACTAGTAAAAATAATAAATAAATATAATTGCTAGTTTAAACTTAAATGTGGGTGTGTTGAAAAACTCGCAGATTTTCCAGATTTCTAGAATTCCTGCTATAATGTAATATAGCGGGCAATCCAGAAATCTGCAAAGTCTGTGAGTTTTTCAACGCACCCAATATACAGTCAGTGATATATATGATGGGCTTGTGGCGTGACAAAAGATAAAAGCAAAAAGTCTGGACTTTCTGATATTCTCATGCTGTAATTGTAGTAATTACGTAATTAGCATTGGATAGATGACAGACTATATATATAGGAAACAGGAATACAGGGTACAATAGATGTATAAGCACAATAGTTAAGCCGAGATAACATTTATCATGAAAACGTGCCTTTCATTCGGATAGGTGTCTGGGTGATTTCTTTAAGGGTGTAAATAATTATTATGATGTACCGTGTACCTCTACTTTATTAGTAGGTATATATACAATATACATATAATATCAACAATATCTGTACATGTGTGACCAATAATAGCGGATAAAGTTAGTTAGTTAGTTAGTTAGTTAGTTTATTTGTTCTCTATATGTATGCACAAATAAGACACATATTACCCAACGA
>JAQGBT010005920.1:0-13442 GCA_034698585.1 Disparrhopalites patrizii
GAGAGAGAGAGACGGACAGAGAGCGAGATGGTGATAGAAGGAGTTAATAGGGAGAGCCAGAGGAAATGGCAGGGAAATCCTTCCAAAGTCCATTGTTCAAAAACCGCAAGTAAATAGTGAGAACAGCTTTTGACAAAGTTGTAGTAGTACTAGATCATCTTTATACTTTGACTATGGAAGAGAGAGAGACAGAGAGAGGGAGAGAGGAGTCTGCGGAGGAGGAAGAGGAGAAAAGATGTGGTAAATACAGAGGGAAAATAAATACAGAATACAACAAGTCTTCTTGTGACCTCACCACAAGTAAATATGTGTATGAGAGAGAGAGAGAGAGAAAAGAGAGAGAGAAGAGAGAGAGTAGAGAGAGAGAGAGACGACAGAGAGAAAAGGGAGAGACTCTCATCCTCCTCGTCTGTGTAGAGGACCTTAGGAGGCTTCCTTATAATTACGAGTCAGTGGAGCATCTTTTTTCCACTATGACATTCGACCAGTGAACGACTCCCTGGGGGACATTCTACCACTGCTACTCTATACTATTGCTACAATCCTCAATACACTTGGTGTGTGGTCCATCTCATTACTGCTCAAGAGCTCTGTCTCTCCCTTTCTTCCTCTCTCTCTCTCTCTTTCTCTATCTCTGTCCCGCTTTGCTACTGTGTCTACTCCTGCATCTCATACACCCGCATCCTTTTTTCCCATTCTTTTTCTGTCTCTCTTCCTTCCAGTCTTTCACAGATCTCAATGTGCCCTTTTTAGTCCCTCTCATTGTGCTTCCATCAATATCTTCCAGTCATCTCTTCCCCATCATCTCTGTTTTTTCTCTGGGTCTCCCCATTCTTTACATATCTTTTATTTGGACTTTTATTATGCTTTCTCTCCTACCATTCTGTTTTCTCCCTTTGCATTCTCTACATTTTTCTCTCTGCCCCAAATGTGTCTGTTTGTATGTTTCTTTTTTCTATCGTCTTACCTCCCTTTTTTGTTACTCTGTCCTCTTCAGACTCACTCTCTCTTTCTTTTTCCAATTGTCTCCTTCTCGCCCGCTCTCTATTTATCTTTCCTCTCCAGTTTGTCCCCGATTTTCTTTCTCTGGATTTGTTTCTTCTCTTCCTCTGTAGTGGCTTAGCTCCTCATTTACTTTCTTCGTGTTTCTCCTTTGTCTCGGTTTTGCTCTATATTTTTCTTGCCTTCTCTTCGAGTCTCGTTTCAGCCTTTTCTCTCTCTCTCCCTTCCACATTCCTCACTCTTTCTCTCTATTTGTTTCATTCTTTCCCTATAGCCTTCTTTCTCATCCTCAATTCACGTCTCCGTTTTTTTCTCTCTTGTATGTCTCCGTTTCTCTCTCTCTCTCTCTTGAACGTCATTTTCTCTCCTGTTCTCTCTCTCTCTAATTCATCCCTTATTATCTCCGTTTTTCTCCCCCTTTAATTCGTACCGTTTCCTCACCTTTTTTCTGTCTCTAATTCTTCCCTTTTTTTCACCGTTTCTCACAATTTTGAACGTCATTATCTCTCCCTTTCTCTCCCTCTTTTGAACGTCATTATCTCTCCCTTTCTCTCCCTCTTTTGAACGTCATTTTGTCTCCTTTTCTGTCTATCTTTTGAACGTCATTTTCTCTCCTTTTCATCTCTCTTTCTATTTTGAAATATCATTTTCTCTCCCTTTCTCTCTCTAACGCGTCCCGTTTTCTCTCCTTTTCTCTCTCTCTTTTGAACGTCATTCTCTCTCCTTTTGTCTCTCTCTAATGCGTTCCTTTTTTTTCTCCTTTTCTCCCTCTCTTTTGAACGTCATTCTCTCTCTCCTTTTCTGTCTCTCTAATAAGCCTTTTTTTCTCTCCTGTTCTCTCTCTCTCTCTTTTGAACGTCATTTTCTCTCCTTTTCTCTTTCTCGAATACGTCGCTTTTCTCTCCTTTTCTCTCTCTATACGTCCTTTTTCTCTCCTTTTTTCTCCTTTGCTCTCTCTCTAATACTTTCCATTTTCTCTCCTTTTCGCTCTCTCCAGTTCTTCGTCCCTTTTCCTCCGCCTCCCTCTGTACTCTGTTGTCTCGACATCTCCCATGCTTCTCTCTGTCGTGCTCCCAATTCGTCCATCTCTCCTTGTCTCTCCCCATCTCCGGACACCCTGCTCCATCTCACTCTCTATCCTATTTTTTCTCGAGTCTTCTCAATGCCCTCCAGATCCCTTTCATCTACTTCATCTCATCATCTCAGTGGTCGTCTCCTTCATTACTCCTCTTCCTCTCGTCATCTCCCGCTCCCTCTGTCTCCTTTGCTCCCTCTCTGTCCCTCTCACTATCTTTCCTCATCTTGCCACAGTCCATCTCCCTTCCAATTGGATCCTTCCTCACCACCCCTGGAAAAAAGTTGGTCTGTTGCTGAAACCCAACAAATCACCTCCTCATTTCATCCCCCATTCCATCCTTTCTTTCCTGGAACCAACTTTATTTTGAAGGGCCAAGTAATTCAGGAGGAAAGAGATTTTTCCTCCCTTTCTCTCTCTCTCTCTCTCTCTCTGGCGTACAATGCTTCTGTCTCCCGTCCGTTTTGATCCTGGGCGTAAGTAGCCGAAATGAAAAAAATAGGAGGAAGGAGAGGGGGAAAGAGAGACACCAAGAGGGAGAGACACAAGTATTTGGGATTACCAGTTGGTCATTAATTAATCGGTTTTCACGGAGGATTTCCTCCTCCTCCGCCGTATGGTATCAGTCCTACCCAAGGTTTTCAAAGCGGATTTGCTCGTCAGGACGACGAAGAAGAAGAAGGAGAAAGTAAAGTATAAGGGAGGAGAAGGACATGAGTGGAGAATGAGAGAGAGAGAGAGAGAAATCCGTAGTGGAGACAACCGATTGCGACAAAAGTTGTCCCTCTCAATATCTCTTCGTCTCTTTTTGTAGATATCCCCCAAGTTTTTTTTTCTTCTTTTCCTCTTGTGACAAAAAAAGGAGGATTCCATGTCTAAGAACTAGCATTTTTTTTGCTACGGGGAGAGGTGAATGGTAGGGAGAATTGTATGAGAGGGAGAGTTAGAAAAGAAAATTGGACGGGGGGAAGATTCCGGGGAAAATGAGGGGGAATAAAAGGAAGTTGAAAAAGTGTGTGCGTGTGTGAAAAGAGGCGGAGGAGGAGGATAGAAAAAGCTATAGGGGTAGTGTGAGGAGACAATGTCTGAGAGGAGATAAGATGAGAGCAGGAGGAGGAGGAGGACACAGGAGAAGGATGAGGAGGAAGGGAGTGAAGATTGGCATGGACGATGAGTGGATAAATGGTTAATTACAAGGCGAATTGCCCGTGCTGGACGAGTTTAGGCCCCACAGCTTTTTTTGGGAGAGAGGCGGAGAGAGAGAAAGAGAGAGAAATAGAGAGAGAGAGAAAAGAGAGCGAGACAGTACAAGAGGAACTCATGGGTAAAGAAGCTTTTTTTGAAGAGGAAAAAAAATCTTCTTGTCCATTGCAGTCACAAGTGTTGTACATGATTGCACGTCCTTATATGCTTCCATCCTCCTCCTCATCCTCCTCACCCATGGCCTTTTGCTCCTCCTCCTCCTCCAAATTACTTATGGATGGCGGAATATTGTTTGTTTTTATGACCGGAGAGAATCCGAGCAACTTGGGCGAGAGGAGCTTCCAGCGGATGTCTTTGAAGGTGTTTCTGGCTAACTCTGATGGAAATAAATTTGTAATGAAAAAAATAGGGACAGTTGGGGAATTTCTTTGGTGGGTGCTTCCCCTCTCTCTCTCTCTCTCTCTCTCTCTTTCAGTCTCTCTCTCTTTCTGTGCACTCTCAGTTTTTTCTGTCTGTTTCCTTCTCTGTCTCTGTGCTTTTGTTTATTTCTGTCACCCACTCGATTTCTGCATTCCTCTCCATTTTTTCCCGCGCTCCCCCCTCTTTTTAGGTTATTTCTCTCTTTTTCCCATCTGCTTCCCCTTTTGCCCTGTATCTGTCTCTTTTTTTGTGTCCATTTTTCTAACATTTTCTTATTCTTTATTTTCTCTTCTGTCTTCTGCTTCCGTGAATGTTTTTTGATATTCGTTGATCTACCTATTTCTCTCTGCGCTTCTGTCTCGCTCTCTTGCAACTTCCCGTTGTTTCTGATTTTTCTCCTCCATTTTCACTGTGAATCTCTTTCTTTCTCTTTTGGTTTCACTGTGTTTCACTTTGGATTTCTTTCTCTTCCGTTTTCTCTTTGATTCTCTTTGATTCTCTTTGGATTTCTTTGTCTCTTTGATTCACTTTTGATTTCTCTGTCTCTTTAATTCTCTTTAGATTTCTCTGTCTCTGTGATTCTCTTTCGCTTTCTTTGTCTCTTTAATTCTCTTTTGCCTTCTTTATCTCTTTGATTCACTTTAGCTTTCTCTGTCTCCGTGATTCTCTGATTCTCTTTTTCTTTCTTTGTCTCTTTGATTCTCTTTTTCTTTCTTTGTCTCTTTGCATCTCTTTTGCTTTCTTTGTCTCTTCGATTCGCTTTTGCTTTCTTTGTCTCTTTGATTCTCTTTTTCTTTCTTCGTCTCTTTGCATCTCTTTTGCTTTCTTTGTCTCCGTGATTCTCTTTGGATTTCTCTGACTCTTTTGGCTTCTCTGATTCTTATATGCTTTCTCTGTCTCCTTTGTCTGCTCTTAAATTCTCTTTTGGTATTTCTGTCTAATTCGCCTTCTCTTTAATTCCCTTTTGCTTTCTCTCGCTCCTTGATTCTCTTTTGCTTTCTGTCTCTTTAGCTTTCTCATCCCCCCTTTTTTCTCTTCTCCCACTTCGTCTCTCTCCTTTTCTTTTCTATTTTCTCCTTCGATTATACATTCTCTCTCTGTCTTATCTGCCTTATTTGTTTGTCTATGTTACAGCGATTTCTTCCTCTGTTTGTCTCTTTCTTTCTCCTTCTTTCCCTCCCTCCTTCTGTCTGCAAGTGATTGTCTCTTTGATTTCAGTTGACTCATTTTGCTTGAATCTCTGTCTGAGTCTTCCTCATAGTTCCCCTCCCCCACCGTGGCTGTCTTGTACGTCTCCTTAATTGAGCTCCTGCTTTATGTTCTCTCCCCCTCCTACTAACCCTTTATATGGCCATTAAACTCTCACCGCGTCATCATGCATGGGCAGAGAATGAATGGGCCAAATATGGACATGAGCATGGGCATGGCATTATGTAAAAGGATGAAAATGGGCAAAAAAAAGGACCTCACGCTACTATTTTGCCCCGCAGCTTCAACCTCATCAGGTGTGATTTTCACCAAAAAAAAAACAGAAAAAAAATCAACTTATAACATACACGAAAGGTTCCATGCAATTTTTTAGGGACTGAATTTTTCCCTTTTTTGGTGGGACGGAAAGGACCTCATTAATTTTGGAGGTATTGAAATCCAAGGATGAAAGGCGGTATAAAGGCCTTTGAAAATGTATTCCTCGAAAAAATTGGGTGAAACACAATTCAATTTCGACTATGCGGTTGAAGCCTTATAAAAATGGGATTTACTCACAGATAAAACTGTCCGGACAAAAATACCGTATTTTATTTTCTCCCTAAAAAATTTTCCAGTTGCTTTTTCTGGTTATTTTTTAAAAATATTTCCCTTTATTTTATTTTTTGAACTTTCCCATTTTCCAGTGTGCTTGCTCTTTTTTTGGGGGAGTGAAAAAAAAATCTCTTCTCCTTTCACTTCCATTCCCTTTCACAATTTCTTAATAACTTCTCTCTTTCGTTCCACCTATTTTCCCCTCAGAAATTCCCTCCTCTGTCATCACCTTTCTTCTTTTTCCTCTCTAATACTTCCCTTTCTTCTCCTTTTTGACGTACCTTCGCTGGTCGATTGACCCCTTTGAAATTTATTTTCACCTTTCTTCCTTTCTCTCTCTCTCTCATCCATTTCCTTTATTCTTCTCTCCTTCCACATGACCAAATTTTCACGGAGCTAACAGAGAGGGAAAACATGAAATAAAAAGCAAAGGGGGATGGTGCACCTTCAACCAGTATAACTCAGCACCTTTTTTCTTCAATTTACTCCTTTTCACACAAAAAAACACACGTCCACGGGCACAAATAATAAGGAGCTCATAGTTGCTGAAGCCTTATATAACTTCAAAAAAAAAAAACTTGTGTGAAATACATGGGGAACGGAAACCATACAAACTGTAGAGGAAATAATTTAAAAAAGTTGGGGCACATAGAGTGGAAGTGATTGTGAGGAAAGGGAAGTTAAAAAGAGTCAACGGGGAACCAAAAAACATTGAAAATTCCCGCCAACATAAGAAACGAGAGACGACGTATGAAAAGCCTTTATCATAAGAGGATAGCAAGAGATTCCGAGAAACAGGGATATTGTGAAATGCATAGAAAAAGAGATATTCAAATTCGTGGGAGAACTAAAGAGAAATCGCGGAAATAGCGATTTCCAGCTAAACATACAGGAAAAATCGTGTACAGTGAAAAAATAACAAATACTAAAGGGAAACAGACAAAATTCACATTGACAAAAGAGGAATGCAACCAATATTTGATACAAACAATGAAGAAAAAGAGATGCAAAAGCATGGGAAACGCTTGAAATTTCGTAAAATGTGTAATACAAAATATAAAAAGGTTTAAATTAAAAATTTCGACTGGAAATTAAACGAAATTCAAAGAGAACTTAAAATCAAGAGAGAAAAAAAGAGATGGATTTTTTAAAAATTAGACAATTACTTCTCAATTTAGGCCATTTGAAAGGGGAGATAATTCGGAAAACAAAGAAAGAATAATGATAAACACGTAATAGAAGAAAAATAAATGGTAGGGGGGAAATAGAAAAAGACAAACAAAATGATAAAGGAGAATAAAATGGAAATAAAAGACGAAAATATTGAGAAACGGAGATGAATTGGTACAGAAAATGACCAATCAATCAAAAATGCAACGAGAAACAGAGCAAGAGATAAATGAGAGCGTTACAATCTTAAAGTTGCAAAGAGGACGTTAAATTATAAAATAAATATATTAAATAAAAAAGGTTTCATGAAAAAGGTTAAAAAGATAAAACAGAGAAAGCAAATAATAAGGAAAAAAATAGTGCAAGTTACCACAGAAAAAGTTACAATGGAAAAGGAAGACGAAAAGGAGATGAAAAACTAGAGAGGAAATTCAACAGAGAAAATAACTAAAACGAAAATAGGTAAAATGGGAAAAGTTTTAAAAAGAAAAAGAAAATGGGGCAGTTATAAAGACAAAATAGAAAATGGGGAAATTAGTAAAGAAAAACGAGAAAATGGGGAAAAAAGAACGAAAACCAAAAACTAGGGAAAGTAACAAAAAAGAGAAAACGGAGGTGAGTGTTATATAAAAAAGCCAAACTGGAATGAAATAAAATGGGAGAAAGTACAGCGAAAATTTCAGGACAAAAATATGCGCAGAATATCTTGAAAAAGCATGAAATGTAAGCCTGGGAAATTTCGCCAAAACGTCAAACAAATTAATTTGAAAGCAGAGAAGAAACAAACGGAAGGAACGGAAAAACCGAGAAGCATTCAAATCCCCAAATACAAACCAAATTCTGGGAAAAAGTGAAAGTAAATCTAAGACTGAGTGGAGAAAGTGTGTCAGAGAGAACGCGTGGGGAAAAAACAGCCAGCAAAAGTTCCCAGCAAATAAGGAAAACATGTACAAATATTAACCCGAAGGAAAAAGGAAACGACAGCCAGGAACGTTTGGAACCCGGACAAATAAACAAGGAAAACATGTCGACGACACGAAAGCAACACGAAACCAAAAATTGTTATGGAATTCCCCGAAAAATGGAAGACAACTTGAGGGAAAAGGAGGGAAAAAATCCCCCCAAAAAAATACAATAGAGCGACCAGAGAAAGTCCCCAGGATTTATAGTACCAGACGAGCCTCTGTCTGTTTTCTGTGTGTGAGAGCGGAGAAAGCGCGAGAAAAGGGAAGGAGAATAATTGACTTTGTTGTTGAACCCTTTAGCTCCTCACCGTAGGGACATGAGACAGAGGCGACTGCGGGAGGCAATGTAATGTTACTGGTACCACTCCGGCTATCAGTACATACACCGTTCTCCCGAGGAAATACTTCAATGAGAAAAAAGGAAAGACGGGGGATGGCGGGAAGAAAGGAAGGAAAAGCTGATTAAGAATAAGAACGAGTGAAAGAGAAGGAGAGAGAGAGACCTGGAGGAGGAAGGAGAAGAGTGAAAGATTGAGATTGGAGGAATCAAGTAAATTACAATTAGTCTCTCAAGTCTCTAAACCTCTTGTCAAATCATTGAACTGACTTAATTAAGTAAACCGAGAGGAACTAACCGGGTGAAATAAGATCCGGGGATTGTTCCTTATTAAAAACGTTTGCTTCTCTCTCTCAGTCCTTCCCTTTTTACCTTCCTCCTCCTCCGTACTTTGGCTTTCTTTTTCTCTACCGACTTTCTCGTTAATTTTCCTTTAGCCTACCTCTTCCATTCCCGCTTTCTTTGTGAGTTTCTTGTATTTTGTCTCACTCAATTACGCTTTACTTCACGTTTACCGTGTTTTTATCCACTATTTTCCCTTCTAGAATTTTTTCGGCTGCTCTTTGCGTTTATCATCTCTCTTATTTTCCCTCTCGGTCTTGATTTATCTCTCGCGTTGTCTGTGGTCATTTTCTTTATTTTCTCTCTGTCTGTCTCGATTTCTATCTCGCATTCTGTTTGTCTCCATTGTTGTCTGTTTCATCCTTTCGCTCTAGCACTCTCAGCGTTCGCTTTATCTTCTCTCTTTATCTCCCGTGATTTCTCTCTTTATCTCCCTCGATTTCTCTCTTTATCTCCCTTGATTTCTCTCTTTATCTCCCTTGATTTCTCTCTTTATCTCCCTTGATTGTTCTCGTTATCTCCTTTCATTTCTCCCGTTATCTTCCTTGGTTTCTGTCTTTATCTCCCTTGATTTCTGTCTTTATTTCTCTCTCTATCTCCTTTGATTTCTCTCTTCATCTCCCTTGATTTCTGCCTTTATCTCCCCTGATTTCTGTCTTTATCCCCCTTGATTTCTCTCTTTATCTTTTTCTCTCTTTTTCTTAAACTTCTCAATTTTTCCGGATATTTCCTGATATATTCTGTCTCTGATATTTATGCTTTCTCTGCATTCCTGGCTCTTTTCTTCTGTCTTTGCACATTTAGCATGTTCTTCATGCATTTATCTTTTCTTTGCAAGCTTTCTCTCTTTATCCTTGTGCATTCGTTGTTCGCTTTCTCCCATATTTTTATTTCATTTCTTGCTTGACCTTATCATCTTCCTTTATCCTTTGCTTTCACTGACAATGCCGCTTTATTTCTTGCTTTTTGTGCACTGCTTTCTCTTTCACTTTCTATCATCATGTCTTGTCGACTTTCTCTTTTAGATTTTTTCCTCTTGCTGCTTCTCTCTTTCACTGCTTTTCCGTAACTAGCTTTTCTCTTTTTAATTTTGGGCATTCTCACCGCTTTTTCCGATTTGCCTCGATCTTGCTATTTGATTTCCATTTTTTCACCTTGTCATTTCGCCTCTTTCAATTTCTGTATCCCGCTCTGCCAATTTTTGTTAGTATTTTGTTGTACCTTCTTCTTTTTCTTTTTACTCGTTCTCTCGCCTTCTTGGTTTATTCCGCCTCTTGTTTCATTTTTGCACCATCTTTCATTTCTCCCTTTTGCTTTCTCGCTTGTTCTTTCTTCTGTTTCTTTCCGATTGACTCCAGTTTTATTTATATGCGTGTATATTTATATTCTTCATTAACTTTATTTCATTCTTCCTCGTTCTTCCTCTGTCATCTTGCACTTTCTCCTTCTCTCCTTTTTGTCTTTCTCTACCTTTTCCCTTATTTTCTGGACGTCTTTTGGTTTGACTTGGGTTTAACTTTCTCCTTTTCACTTTCCCCTGTCTTTGGATTCCATTTTATGTCTCGCCCCCTCCGCTCCCTGTCAGTCTGTCTGCCTTTCTTCTATTCTTTCCCTCCCCCTCAGTGTCGTTCCCAGAATTCTCCCGTGGATGTGCTTGTCCCTTCCAATTTGATCTGCATACATGTGTAGGTGAATACTATAGACATGTCCCGCCTGTAAATGTGCCTCGGAAGATCTAAAAAGAAACATAACCCTGGGAGCATCCGACGAAGGCGAGACGACCCCAAAAGCCCTCTCGTCCCTATTTTCTCTTTTCAACCTGACTAATTATTTTTTTCTGCTTTCTTCCTCTCTCTCTCTCTCTCTCTCTCTCTCTCTTAGTCCCTCTCGTTCCCTTTCTCTCTTTACGTAAGCGGATCCTAGTTGAAGAGGGAGGTAATAGCATTTGAGAGAGAGAGGAAATCTCTTTAAAAATCTAATCTTGTGTTTAAATTCCCATGAAATTCTTCCGGGTAAATAATTATTCCCAGCAACTTCCACTGTACAAGGACCTGCGTCTATTTATGCAGGGCGTAATAATAGAAAATTAGCCATGTCTTTCCGCCTTCCCCGTAGCTCTAGTGTACTTCCTCTATGCTTCCTCTCCATATGAATCATAGGAAAAGCCAGAGCCTTGGTGATAAACAAGCCCATATGTATGTGCTTTGTGCTTATTACTAAAAAAAAATTCTTGTCTACCCCCAAGAAAAATCTTGTCCTTTTTCTAGCCCACTTTGAGAGCCCTCTTTGCCATTTGGGCAAAGGGTAGATTTTTTTTTCAATTTTCGGGTAATTTAGCCTCTCCCAGAAAAAATGGGGCGCCTTCCTGGAAATTGAGGGATGCTGGGGATGGCTGGAGAAGGGAGACATTTTTTGGAGTTCCCTTCGCCTTGTAATTCACTCCAAATGCTATATTCCTCTCTTTATTTAATCCACCGGGGCTTCCATCCATTTATGAAGTTTTTTTCCTTGCTTCTCTTCTTAGTTAGCAAAAAGGTAGGTCTCATATGCCCGAGTATTTAAATTCATTCCAAGAAATTATTTTTTCTAGGGATAAATTTGAGGAGACGGGGCAGATTATTTTCCTTTGGGGTAGGAAGATACTAATGAGAGTGTGCTTTATCTGTGCAATGGGGATTTCCCGGGTATTGCGATGGGAGGAAATGCAATTATTTCTTCAGAGGGACACACCTACGGAGGAGGAAAGCAATCAAAGAGGGTCTTATTAGGGGAACGTCAAAGGGTAAAATACACAAAAATACTTTCGCATTTTCCTCATCTCATATTTTCTTATTAACACTTTTCAATCTCGAATTTCCCTTGATCTTGCTTGCTTCTTCTTTATTTTTCCCCTAATTTACCTACTTTTTCCCTGTTCACTTCTTTCTCCCAGGATCCTTCTACTGCTTATGTTTTCCTCATATTTTACTCTTTTGATTTTATTTTGATTTTTCTTGTTCATTTCCACCTATTTATCCTTTTTTTTAATCTTTTTTCCTTTTACTTCTGCTTTTCTCTCTCTTTCTCTTATTTCTTCCTTTTGCTCTCATTTTCTTATATTTTTCTGTTTTCTCTTTCCCCCTTATTTCTCCTTTTCTTTCACGTTTCTCTTATTTCTCTTTTTCTTTTTTTATTTTATCCTTTTATCTCTTTTTTCTCCTTTTGTTTCTGTTTTCTCTCTTTTTTGTTTTTATTTCTGTTTTCTCTCTCTTTTTTTGTTTTTCTTTTTCTCCAATTTATTTTTCTCTCTCTTTTTCTCTAATTTATTTTTTTCTCTCTTTTTCTCTAATTTATTTTTTTCTCTCTTTTTCTCTAATTTATCCTTTTCTCTCTTTTTCTCCAATTTCTGCTTTTCTCTCTTTTTCTCTAATTTATCCTTTTCTCTTTTTCTAATACATTCTTCTCTCTCTTTTTCTAATTTACCCTTTTCTCTCTTTTTTTATAATTTCTCCTTTTCCGTTTTTACTCGTTTTCTCATATTTCTGTTATCCTTTTTCTTTTATTTCCTCTTATCCTCCTTTTCTCGTATTTCTTTTCCTTTTATTTCTCCGTTTCCCTCTATTTCTCTTTTGCTTTTATGTCTGTTTATTCTGCTTTTCCTTTTCCCTCTCTTTCGCTTCTGCTTTTCTTTATATCCTTCTATTTCTCCTTTTCCCTCTATTTCTCTTTTGCTTTCATTTCTTTCACTTCTGTCTACTTTTCTCTCTCTTGCTCCTATTTATTTTTCTCACTTTCTGTTACCTAATCATTGATGTTTTCCCCTACAATCTCCCAAATTCCGTCCTTTTTCAACTCTCCGTCCTTCTACATCTCGCTCCCCTTAAACCTCCCCGAATTAGGTCTCACTCGCTCCCTCTTTGATTTCTCCCCGTTCTCTGTCCTTGCCCAGCCATCCCCATCTACTCGTCCACTAATTGTAAGCACATGAAGCTCCTCATGTGAGCTGTAGTGTATGTGTGTGTAGTGTGTATATTGAGGTTTAAAAAAGTGAAGGGAATATTCATTTCAACGTTGATTTGATTATTAGGAACATGGAATCCTATTTGCAATTATTCCACTCCAATTTCACTCCCGCTTTGCCTTTAATCCTCGAGTTTCCATTAAAAAATTTATTAGACATACTTGACTTTATTTCTCTCCTCGTCTTTTCCCTCTCTCTCTCTCTCTCGATTTCCCTCTCCGAGTACCTCCAGAATTCCTCTCACCCAATGCTTCTTCTCGGGATTGAGTTTCCAATTCTCCTGACATATTTGGAATTTGACTCGTGTACATACATACGTGGATTCCTGCTTAGCTAGCACACACAGGGCCTTTTATGAGACCTTCGCCTCCTACTCTTTCCCTTCTTCACTCTTTCCCCTTTGTTTTCCAAAGCTTTTTCAAAGCCAGTTATTATTATTATTATTATTCCTGTCTCACACAAAATCCTCTTCACTGCCCTTTGCGTCCCCCATATGTTGGGGGGCTTCCTCGCACGTACACACATATGTACATATCTGTATGTACAAGGGATGTGGGGAATCCTTCCCGACTTCAAAATTCTCTAAAGGTCCACTTGGACACAAGCTTGTAGTAATGTCTATACCAACACCGGTGGGGCAGTAATCATTATCTTTTTTCCCACTGGTCTCCTCTCCCACTCCAGTGGTAGCGAGGCATGAAAGAGTGAAAGAGAGAGAGAGCGAGAGAGAGCGAGAGAGAGAGAGAGAGAGGGAGAGAGAGGGTGTGTGTGGGTGATTTTCAAAGACCATGTGTGGAATTAAAAGTAGAAGGGAAGGACAATCCGTGTAATAGCTATGTATGTGCTGAGGGAATAAACCGAGAGAAATTTGATTAGAATTGCTGAAAGGCAGGTTGTCAAGGGGTCAAATTGGGTGGTGAGTGGCAATTTGGAGACTTATTGAAAATTGACGCAGGGAAACTCCTCCTCCACACAAGCCCTCCCTTTGGCGGGCCACAACCATCATCATCCTCATCATCAGCATGACAACCACCTCGACAACTCAATGAGGGAGGCAGGACTTGGGGAAAGAGGGAAAGAGAACCGGGCGTGAGTCTCGAATGCGAGAGAGTGAGTGAGAGAGAGATG
>JAQGBT010005921.1:0-13441 GCA_034698585.1 Disparrhopalites patrizii
GATCAAAGAAAGAGAAAATAAGGAAAAAGGGATCAAAGAAAGAGAAAATAAGGAAAAAGGGATCAAAGAAAGAGAAAATAAGGAAAAAGGGATCAAAGAAAGAGAAATATGGACAAAGGGAACAAAGAAAAAGAAAATAGGGAAAAAGAGAGCAAGGAAAGACAGAAAATAGTCAGCAAAAGGGCAACAGACAGAAAATATCAAAAAATATAAAGCAAACAATGCAGGAAAAAATAAAGAAGAGCGAGCAAAGCAAGAGAAAAAAATAAGAAGAAAGAGCAAAGAACGAGAAAAAATAAGAAGAAAGAGCAAAGAACGAGAAAAAATAAGAAGAAAGAGCAAAAAACGAGAGAAAATAAGAAGAAAGAGCAAAAAACGAGAAAAAAAATAAGAAGAAAAAGCAAAGAACGAGAAAAAATAAGAAGAAATGGAAAATGAGAGACCAAAGAAAGAGAGAAAAGCCAAAAGGGAGAAAAACAAAAATTGACTAAAACTAAAAAGAACGAAAAACAAGCAAAACGGAAGAAACAGTAAACCGAAAGAAACGAGCAAAAAGGGAGAAAAACTAAAAAGCAAGAAAAATAAATAAAAGTTCTTTTTAAAAGAAAACGTTTCCCAGAAGATCACTGCCGTGGTTAATCAGTGACCGATGAACTACATTTGCATCATGCCATCAACTCACAGAGGATTCACACACCTTTTGCGGCAAAATTCCTTCCAATGGTCTAGCAGTAACTCCTCTTCATTTTTTCCATTCAAAAGCCTAAAAAACAAACAGGGGGAAAAATAAATGAGATGAAAAAAATATATAACGTTGCAGAAGCCGCAAAAAGAGTAAAAGGTTATTGAAACGTCGGAGATCTGCATGTATCGCAGTAATAATAATTCCTCCGCATCTTCTTTCCCTCTTGATGCTCTTGAGCGACTTTTTGCAAGAATTTTCTGTACTTTTACAAGATAAACATTTTCTTAACCCTTTTATTTTTTATCCTTTATTACAATTTTTTTCGCCAAGCGTTCCCCTCAAATGTGCGGTATTTTACCTGTTATTTACCCGTCAAATTTCTCCTAGTAAACGTTCCGGACAAATGTTTTATTAAATCCCTAAGAGATTAAGATCCTCCAATTTCCTTTGAGCCTTTAAATCTCCTTTTTTTTATCTAAAAATCCTCCACCACCCGAATCCTTTCCGGGATTGAATTTGTATACAAAAACAGGCTTGTGCGTGACCTCAAACTTTCCTTCACATGTCACTCCGACACAATGCATTATTTGAACCAAAAAAATCCCAATGTCAACCATTCCAATGTGTATATATACCTGACCAAACCAACATTGGACAAGATAATACTAAAAAATCCCCCCAATTTCGCATGGTAAATACATAGAATTTCCGCGCAAATAAAGCCCAGACAAAACCATTTACACGGTATCAATTGCCACATAGTGAACAAAAAATGCTACAAAAAAAAATCCTAATGGCCCCATAATGTGTGTAATAGTGAGGAAATTCTCAATTTCAGGATAATCCCAGGAACAAAGGAGGGAATAAAGGGCAACACAACATGTAAATAAACACATATGTGGGACCCCCCGTTAAATTGTCAAAGAGGACTAAATCGGTCGATCATGTCTGAAATTGATTCCTCAATGGGACATTGCATGCACGTTTTATTTTTTTACTACTTATTTTTCAGACGCAGAAAGAAGCGTGTAAAAGCACCTAAACTGTATTTTTTTAAAGGTATAAAAATGCATGTGTGTTTGCAGATTTTTTTTGGGGGGAAGGACGTGACTACATTTTTACGAGGGAAAAATAATGTATCTAGAATAAACCAGAGAGAAGGCAATTTTTATAAGATTTTTTAGCCCCCAGCAACACGAGAATGAGTGTGTAATTGTCCAAAAAAAAAGAGGGACACGCATCATACAATAACAAACAAGTTGACAACTAACAAGAGAATCCCTACTGCCATTTCTTTTTGGGGGGAGAAATTGCTAGTGCATAATTTTTTGGGGGTACGTATAACTATACAAAAAATAAAAATGATATGCTCACATCCTGTAATCATACCAGAACGTATTGGACTTTTTATGCGCTTTTTTTTAGATTTGTACTAGTAGTCCCATATTTTGGTCAATTGCCTACCTCTCTGTATATGCATTTCAGAAAAAAATCGTGACACCATAAAATGGACAAACAAAAAAATTTTTTAGAGGGGATTAAATCAAGCAGAAAGGATTGTAGACGAGGATTTACACTGTCAAGTCAATTGGGAATCCTTTTTCAGAATGAACACACACGATGGGGGGAAGAGACGAGACAGGAGCTATAAAAGGTTCAAGCAGAAAGGATTTCCAATCAAAGTCAACACTAACACTTTTAGCCGGACCACAGACCACACACACAAAGGCAATAAATGGGGAATTTTTATTTTTGGATTATCTTCTTAAATGCCGCCAAATGGACCTTTCAATACTGAGCGGAAAATGTATTTATTTTTCTCCCAATAAATTTTTATTGCCAAAGATGAACATAAGAGCTATTAGCATTTCTTGAGCCACACTATTCGCTTCCACTTGAACACTTTCTTCAAATGTCATCATCTTGAGATGATGAAGGGGTTGAGCATGTCCAATATTGACTCTGAACCATTCGTAATAGAGATGAGAAGAGCTATCGTGGGTGTTAATGCAAATGCGTTAATTCATCTTGGGAGCTTTCCTAATTCATTATTAATATGCTCATGCAAGATTCATTTTGCGTTTTGAAAGCCAAATTTGCCCCTAAAATATTCATTACGCATTCATTTGAAACATTTTCTGGTATCCAAACACGCCTTTAAAGATACAATTTATCTTCTAGGATGCGACCAGTAATTGACTTAAATTACGTACAATGTATTCAATTGAAATGCTGCCAGGATATGATCAGATTTGGCGGTCACACATGGTTAATCTTAATCTACTATCGCCTTCTTCTAACCGTCGGAGACTCTTTATAAAGGTTAAATTGCATGGCAAAAGTTAATGAGCCGATAAAATAAGTATTTCCTCCATTATACCGGGTTGCTCGATCCAGCTGTGGCATGCAAATGCACCGGCAAAATGCGGGACAAGCAATGCAAAATTTAATTCACGTTGTTTAATTTAACTCAATGATTTATCTTTGATTTAATTAATTTAATGTGTCGTTCCTTGCATGTATAAAAGCGATATATTTAGTTGTAATCAATTAATTTAAAGCGTTGAAAGCGGCAGGAATTTTTCTGGAGGATTCTCCCACAGGCATGATAAATGATAAATGATGCAGAAATAATTGTTATGGGTATACTGATTATTTACTTAAACGCCGGTTAGCATTATTGGCGAGTTCAGTCTTTCATTCTGAAATGTCATTCCACCAAAAAAAAATCCCCTAAAAACGTTGCAGCGGAAAGCTTTGTGACAAAAGGACGACACTATCTGTAATTTGTGTCTGCGTGATCTAAATCAGCTTGGAAACTGTTTTAAAATATACAGTAATTTGCATGTGCATTTTAAATTTGAAATTTTGATGACATTTGATAACTCAATATTGCATATGTTCTTTATATGCACCCAAGTTGACCATCCTGGCCTTCGGACAAGGGGACTTTCCACATATTTTTGTGAATGATTTCATAATAATAAAGAAATTAGGAAAAGTCCGTGTGTGTGCCTAAGGAAAATGGCATCGCTTTTTGATATCTCACGTTGAATCTGACAATCAACAGAAAGATTGCATAAGACCCCAGAAATTTTC
The DNA here is from genome assembly GCA_034698585.1 of Disparrhopalites patrizii. NCBI lineage: Eukaryota > Metazoa > Arthropoda > Collembola > Symphypleona > Sminthuridae > Disparrhopalites > Disparrhopalites patrizii. Next base: position 3,785 of record JAQGBT010005921.1, read on the forward strand.
GAGAGGGGCCAAAAGGGAGAAGAGGACTAATTATCTTCTCTTTTGTCTCTGGCACTTAAGGGGGAATTGCGAGAATCACCTGTCAATTATTAATATACGTGTGTATACCTTTGTAATATGTATATAACATTGTACAAATTTCTAATCTCAATGCATAACATTCCTTTTCTTTACGACACGTAAAATGCGTATATGGGACCCCGTGGAATCTTGTTTGGGACCAACAAATATGTTTCTGTTATAATAAAAATGCTAACTATTTATATGCCTACATACACATATCTATTTATTTTAAAATAATATTTTTATATAAAAGAACCGCCCCCGAAAATTTGGTAAAGGTTGAAGTAGCTGAATGTGGAATCAACATTGCATTATATATTGTACACGCAGCATTATTATTATTATCATTACCCAAGGAAAGATCACCAATTCCGATCTCTTCACATCTCTTGTCACGACCATAAAGATGGAAAGGGTTGAGTGTGGGCGCTATTTTGGAGATTAGCTATATACTATAAACATAAAGAAAAAGAAGAAACAAACGATTTCCCCTTGACTCTTTTCGCCAATTTTTTTCTTTCTTTATTATTTAATCAATGGGCCAAGGGGGGAAAATTGTAAGTACATAGTCTCTGTGGGCAATTTTTTACACTCTTTGTAAAAAGAGGATATTCATTTTGTACAGGTGATCACGTTCATTGATTGAATTTTTTTTCCTCTTGTACTTTGCTTAAGCAAGTCATGTAGTAATCCTTTATCTTCCTCATGGTTTTTCGTGTTCAACACAAAAAAAAAACAATGCAAAAATAAATAATAGAAATTACCAAACACCGCATGTCTTACAGATTTTTGGTGGTGATAATTTTTTTTTTTTCGCCTGCAAAAAAAATTATTGGACACTAAATTGAGGACACGTAATTTTCTGTTTCATTTTGTTACTTTCCCTGTGGGAATAAAAGGGAAATATTTTCTTGCATAAAAAAAAACAAAGTAAAAAAGAATTTCCCTGAGAAACACCCCGAAAATCACTCCAAAAAAAATCCTCATTAAAACAATATGAGCATTATTCTGTCAAATCTCAATGAATTATTGCCTTGTCGAAAAAGAAAAATTTATGACACACTCTCTTCTGGGGAAATTATAGCCTGAAATCCGTTGGATTATTGCTGTAAAGACAGAGAAAATATAATGTCTTCTTCCCTACCATTTTTTTAACACTTTACGAATTTGCAAAAGGAAGTTTAGAAAAATTGCTCAACCCTTTTTTTTGTTGTTAATCGTGGGCGGAGTGGTACAGAAAAATTGTTAAGGCTACCAATTGCTATATAAAAAATGTTTACATCGTGTTAGGGCAAAGGTGAGGCACCTCACGACAATTAATGAGGAAGATCCAAGGAGGTGAAATCCAGTTAATTGGGCGGAGGAAATTATATATCAAAGTGATCACATTTCCCTTTTTAAACTGGATTTGTATACCCTGAAAAAAATTGGGATGAATACTTAATTATATGTGTATTATTTGCCTCCTTTTATTCAATTACTCTGTCCAGATTGGAAAATTGCATTCTCAAGGTAATTTCAATTAGGACAATAATGACCATGTCATTGCCTCTACTTGAGCTTGTTCTTGTCAAATTTCCACAGGTTAAAGGTCGAGACTCGCCAAAAGGGGCGAATGCCGTGATAGACTTTAGCCAAATTAAATAATTATTGGACGGATTACGGGATCAAAATCCCCAAATCCTCATTGTACCACTAATAGAAATCCCGTTGATTAAAAGGCGTTTCAAAATCCAAAAGTGAATATCAATTTGATCCAACAAAAATGGATTTTGCATTAACCTACACCAAATAAATTTTAGATTCTGTCCGACTCCCATTAGGATCCATAGAGACGCCGCAGGAGCCTTTTAGTGCGGACACAAAAAAAAAAAGTAAAACTTTTATTGCCAACCCTTTCATTTTCGAAATGATGGTGCGAGAACGTATTTATGTTAATAAGAAACTTTAATTGTCATTGTTTACACCTGCGCTTTTGGATGGTAATAAAAGCCTTGTAACCTCTTATAATTGTGTTCTTTGGCCTGGGAAAAAAAGGGATATAAACAAAAGAAAAAATGGTGAAGGGAGCAAAATGTTTTGTCAGTAAAAAAAAAAAAGGGTTGACGATAGGATTGCATGTAATAGTGAATAAACAACAGGGAGCAAAAATGTTTCTGTAGTGGCTTTTTTTGCCGTAAATTCTACAAACTACTGCATGGTTCAACCATTTTATTGGAAGGAGTTGCCCATGTATATAATACATTTGTACACAAAAAAAAAACTTTGTTTTCAAAGTAGGCCAAAGTGATGCGTACATCTCTTGTGAGAGAGCATTATAGTAATAAAGCAACAAGTATTTTTTTTTATATTGTAACAAGTTACCATTTATGGAGAACGGGAAGGTGACACGGCCCACCAGAAAAAATATACTCATTGCCATTTTTCCTTTTTATTTGGTCCCATTCATATATACCTTGGAGAAATTGTGTTTGGAAAAAAATTTGCATGGTATAGTATACATATGTGCCCATTGCAAATTTTGCCTGTTGGGGATTTTATGCAGAACAAAAAAAAATTTTTTTAGTAAAGGGTTTCCCTCTGTTGATGGTGTCGATTGATAGTGGGTAAAATCCCCTTTTTTATTATATTGGGACGGTCCTCGATAAAATGATGAGTGTTATTCATTTCCTCTGAGGGAAAAAGAGATTTGGGAATCTAATACACTATAGAATAAAATATAATTTATGTAGGGCTCTTGTACTTTGACATGGTTTCGTTGATTAAAAAAATTTTTTAGGGAGTAAATTTTGATTTTGATCAATTATATTATGATACTCTTGTTATTGTTGTTTGTCATTCAACCGCCGTATTGTTAGTCCTTCCGGCAGTTGAAAATTTTTTTTGTTTGGGGTGTAGAAAGTTAACACTGTTATTGTTGCATTTTATCTGGTTAAATCGTTCAATTAAAGTCTTCTCCTATTTTTTTTATATCTCTCTCGGCTTCTGTCATGTTGTGATTGATCACAAATGAGGAATGATACGTTTTGACGGGGCACAGAGAAAAGCATAAACAAAACCAAAAAAAATGCTTGACACGCACAAACCAAAATTTAAATAAATTCGTTGTAGGAATTAAGCGCAAGTAAAAATAAGTTTTAACTCTCAATTCAATGCCTTCTATTATTTTCTCTTCCAAATCGGGGCAAATTTTTTACTAATTTAATTACTTCCGCGAAATTCCAATTATCATAGCAACTGCGGTCAAGCAATAATAATGAATTGGCTAAATTAGTGTTTTAGCTGTATTCCCAGTAAAAATTGTCAAAAAAAGCATGACTTGTTTATTAGCCATACAAATTTTCTATTTGGTGAGATTAGTTGTCATTATTATTTATTATAATGAGAATTATATTGAGGATAAATTATTATTATTTGCATTATTCGCACCATGGAATTATTCAACTTTGGATCTTCCGTGATACATTTTGACAATGCTAGTTTTTGGAAGTTGTTCATGCAAATGTGTGTGTAATTGATTTCTCCCCTCTAATTTTGATTCAGTAGGTGTAAATGACTCGTTTCTATATTTTTTGCTCCTTTGCACTATGCATTTGGAAATTTTGGGCAAACAAACGTTTACTCAGCAGCGTCTGACAGGCGGAAAACGCTTGGTGATTTTTAAACAATATTATTCTTGGAATCTTTTTTTTTTGTGTGTAAGCATTTTTCCGATGCGACTAAAATAAGTATTTATTGAGTGGCAAAGGGGATTTTAAAGCAAAGGAAATCTATCCATTGGGGGACTGCTTATTTCTAAAAGTAAATCCGCGTCCAGTGAAGGATGACAAACACAGACGTGAGATGGTCGTTCATCGTTGGCATCAAATGCATTGACAAGCGTATTTCGAATCGATTTTTTTTTCGATTTTTTCATATCATTCAGCGCATGGAAAAACATTTTCCCGTCCATTTTAATTTGATTTCACAGTCAAAGAAGCCCACAAAATGCCATTCCTCTGAAGGGAATTGGTTGAGTTTCGGAAGGGGTAAATTGAGACAGGAAAGAATTATTATTAAAATCCCCCCAAAAAAAGATAAAGATACGTTATAATATATAGGTCATAATGTTAATAAACCTTTTTCTCTGCCATTTGCTTAATCCCCAAAACTTCCGGTGGTCTTGATCTTCGTCGAAAGATGCTGGGAATTGTTTTACCACAGAATATGATGATATTTAAATGAATAATAAAAGTTTTCTATCTTTTACGACGTTTACCATTACAAGAGCCAGACGTATTTTCGTCACGCAAAATACAGTGTGGCGTGCACGTGGATAAAGATCATCTTCCGGCCTTGTTATGGGTCAGCCTTTTGTCTGAATTTTGGTAAGATTGATGATGATGATTATTATTTCCGTTTTTGGTGAAAAAGGACAAACAGGTGTGAGTCTCCGGACTTGCTCAGATTCTTATCGTGTGAAGATGAACTACATCTACAGGGCTCATTGGAAATCTACCAAAGTTATGGCCCCAATCCATCAAAGTTTCCCCTCGTCATTTCCGGTCCCTTTAAGGATTCTTGGCATATGGTATAACTTCTGAATTCGTAAGGCACCTGTCATCGGATTTCGCCAAGCTAAAATGTTTTATTTGTACCTAGAAAATTGTCATTTACGTACTACGAACATTTGTCAAGGAAAACGGGCTACGGGCTGATACGAGACAAAGGCATCAAAATGCGGCCAAATTCTTTCTGGTAACTCAATTGCAGAATTAATTACAATATTGCAGGCGTAATAGTTAATAGTTGTCTTTGTTATTACCATAAAATAAATTTCCTAATTGTAATAGGTAATAAAGTCCTAAAACTCACCACAGTAAAGATAAATGACACACACATTTCCGAGCTGAAATAAATACATTTATTCGTATTTTATATTTAAAATACGTATTTTTAATTCAGCTTTTTTTTTGTAATTAAAATACGTAACATTATTTTTGGTAATTAAATACATTAATACTGATGTATTTTGTCATTTATTTTGTAATTTGTATTTTGCGTTCCGCACAAAATAGAATTGTATTTTGTACGTAATAATTAATTACTTTATAATTATAAGTAAATACTTTAGGAGCAGCCGAATGTAATTGATATTTTGTAATTACTGCCTCCAACTGTATTTGTAATTTGAATCTAGTATTTAGAACTAAAGTATTTTCCCACTTCTGGTAAGAGCCATGGTCTCAGTCAACGAGCGTAAATCTAATGCACCGCAATTCTCTATCCAAAAGCTAAAATATTGTATTGAAAAAGCCGAAATTGTAATCACAACTAAAGCAAGCAACGAGCTCCAAGTAGTAACTTCAAGAGCTAAAAATTTCCATAATCAAAGCCACAATTGTAATCAGCGCTAGTAAGTAGTAATCACAGAACATGTGCTTTTGCTTATGCATGCGCATATGTACAATTACCTACATAGTATGTACATACTCCAGCATTTTCCTGCAGTAGTATTGGACTTGAGTGCTATAGCGAAATTAAAACCGGAAGTGTCGGTTTAGTTTTATTTATTGGAACACCCGCTATATAATACATATAAAAGACTCCAGGAATTTCAGTTTCCTTACAAGCTAGTCAATCCATTATAAAAATTAGTCGGAATTATATAATAATAGTGTTAAACGTGGTGAAATTAAACCGCTATTCCCTCTATGTATGTATTTTTTAGCACGTTTATGATTAGCAAAGTCTATGGTGGTTAAAATTACTCCTCACGAGTACGAGGTACATTATTTCACTGGTCATGTTTGCAGCAAGAAGTCACAGAATGTGGCTCGTCTTGTCCCTTGTGACCCAGGGATTCACGTGCGACCCTCGTGAGAAAAAGGAGCTTCTAGAAACGTTCGTGAATGATAAGCTGTTTATGATGAGAATTGAAATAGGTTTAAAATATGGAGTCTTTCCAAATCCGAAGTACAATGACACCAACGAGGACGTGCCAGAGGAAACGGGCCAAACGTTGCACGTATGTACATATTTTTTTTGATGTCTCGTGAACAACAATAAACACAGATTCATTTGTCCCGTACATTTCTAAGTTTCATCGGTAAAAATGAATACTGATTTTCTGCAGAAACAATTCGCTAATAAATTTGGATGGTCCAACAAAACGGACTTTGATTGGGTGCGGGCGGCTAGCTGGCTTTTTTCGGAGCAACTTTTCACTGGTCTAGCCTTCCCATGTTTCATGGATAAGATCTGTAGAGTGTATCAAGTCGTTGGAAATTGCGGGTCAACAGAGGTGCGAACGCCTCAGTTGAAGTTTTCGGTGAAACAAGCTGGCGCAAAGCAACGACAGAGTTCCAACTGGAGACGTCTTTGTCCTCCTGGACAAGTGCCCTGTGATGTGGAGACTCCATTGCAACTATGTGTGAACCAAAGGCAGCAATGCGATGGACAATCCGACTGCTCTTTCAGCACTGATGAACATCCCGAAATTTGTCATCCCTTCCAATTATTGAATCATCAGATCAATAATACGAGTATGTCCTTGGGCGTCAAATTTTATAAGTGAATACTAACAAGGTACACACCTAATCCAGGAACTTTGACTATATTTAATTATATATAGTGGAATGCAATTGGATGGAATTCTCTTGTGGTAACGGCGTCTGCCTTCCACAAAACTACTCCTGTGATGGCTTCCCGGACTGTACAAACGGTGCAGACGAGGATTTACCTACCTGCAACTACACGGTTGAACAAGGTAAAGGTATCATTAGGACCGAATATGTTGATAATTAAAGAGGCCAATTTTGCAGTGTGTCAAAAGACGGACATAATTATTGACATTGTTTGCTATACTTGAGTTGGTCTTCCTATCCCAGAAAATCTTTGCGAGGAAGATTTTGATTGCGGTGACGGCACATGTGTTTCCTGGGAAGATGTCTGTGACATTCACCAAGATTGCCGAAATGGGAAAGACGAGGAGGAGTGCGATTTACGTAAGAATTCGTTAATATGCAAGGATGAGAGGCTCCAATGAGGGATTTGAATCTACTTGCAAGCCTGCATCCCAAAATTATGAATCGGAAAAACTAGACAATTTAGTAATTATATACATTACCAATTAATTTTATTTTGGGTCGAGTGAAATAAGCCTCATCTCGATCCACCACAAATTTGGAAAGCTATCACGACTTTTCTTCGCCATGTCCAGAAATGAGCCAGTAATTTTAGTTGTTGATTCTATCCAAAAAGCAAAATTGTGTTAACGGCCTGTGTGCATCCACCAAGATATTTGTAGCACATTTCCAGTAGGGTTGTAAAATCTGTAAATTTCTCAGGCCCGGCATTTGTTTGTTTCCGTATACCAAACAAAATTTCTGTTTCCTCACATTTCCACGAAAATTCCTGGATTAATAACCAATCAAAATGTATCAAGTCTCTATTCCCCTGCAAATTTGTTTTTATCAATTTGCCGGCAAAGTTGTTCCACAAATTCCCTGAAAACTCGCGTTTATGTGTTTAGCCATTTCCGTGTTTTCGAGCTTGATATGATCATTTTTTCTGATTTACCTTGGGCTCGCTCAAATTCTACAAACCTGATTTTCAGATTTGTAATTGCTAACAACAGCTTGGCCACGTTTGGTGTATGGAGTTTTGTTGAAAAGTTCAGAATTGGAAAAATCGACACCGTCAAACGTGTTATTACTAAGTTATTACTTCATCATGAAAGACAATTAAAATACCAACCCATGTGCGCATTGTTGCAGCGGGACGAAAATGCGGTATAAATGAATTCCGATGCAGGAGCAATCGATGCATACCTTTGCCCAAAAAACTCGATGGATATCCTGATTGTTACGACAATTCAGACGAGCGACGAATGGAAGCACGTAAGATGGAAGACTATACAGTTCCTGAAAGCTTAATGTTAATTTAATGATTCACGTCTCTCAACTATATAGTTGATGAATGAAACCTGCGCAGGTCCTACTCCTCATCAAATCGAAAAGCTTTGGTGGAGCAAGTCGAACTGGGCTCCCCGGGACCGAGTGGTGAGTCCACACTGGACCTTTGTAAACTTCGTTGCAAACGATTTACATACCGCCTTCCTCTGCCGAACAAAGAGCGTTGAAAGGAAATCGGAGACGGTCGTGGGCGATGCGTACCATTTCTTTGAACACGATTTTTTTCCGGTGTGTGTTCAGTACATCGACAATGCGACAATATCCCCTTTCGAAACCGCGACGGAGGTTGAGGTCATGCTGAAAGTTGAAGATGCTGACTACAAGTGGCTTCGAGGTCCAGGTGGAAAAGGTGGCTTTTTACAAGATGGCGTCGTTGTCAGCGGCTGGACGGACTCGGGACAACCCTATATTCTTGCACGGGGATTCCAATTCCAGGGAGACCGCATTCTGTCGGAAACAAAACGACTTGATCTCCTCTTTGGTCAGATAAATTTACCTCTAACAATACCGTACAACACACAATTTGAGGTATTCTACAATGCAAAATACAGCAAACATGGTGAGAAAAGGACTTGGCTTCTTAGGGAAATCTGAATTTGTTTCGGTCTTGACAATCTGAATTTCGGTTTACGAACATATGTATGTACTTGTTTGCACAACACCCGCAGGGGATTTAGTCCGGGCTTTCATCCCATGCAACCCAGATTACGAGTTCGAATGTCAGTCCGGTGATTGCGTCCCAGCGCATATGACTTGCGACGGTTATATTAATTGTCCCGATGCTAGCGATGAAGATGTCCTAACTTGTTTTGAAGGTGCTACAGAATCATTTACGTGCACATTTCTTGCCGTGTAGATCAGTTACAAACCAAATGTTTAAACATCCGTTAATTTTTATGGTTATATCTATAGAAAATGATTGTAATCACAACAAATTCGATTGTGGGGGTGGACAATGCGTGGCCAAGAAATTCCTTTGTGACAGTCATCGCCATTGTGGCAATGGGAGGGACGAAGATCCAGATTTTTGTCGTCAAAGTAATTTTCTTACAAACGTTTCTCCTCAATTCGGAAATACCATGCAAGATTTGGAGGAAAGAGCACATAAATATGTTATGTTTGTTTTTAAATTAAACCATTTAAATATTATCCTACCACATTATTTTTATGGTATATTATCCTATTTTGTGGCAATGTAATCCAAGGAACGTGCCAACCCTTTGAATTCCAATGTGAGCATAGCGGAAGTTGCATTGACAGTCGTTTCCTCTGCGATGGGGAGCCAGACTGCAGCGATGGAACTGATGAAGGCCCTTCCCGATGTAAAACAGGTACAGTTGTAATTCTAGGGCTAGCAGGCTAGCATAATAAGATATTGTAGATTGTAGCCGAAGTTAAATCACAATTCAAACATTTAAAAATCCCTCCTGGCATACATATGTTGACAATATTACAGATGCGACTTCAATTTTGGTGTGTCCGAAGGGTGATTACAATTGTGGTAACTCGTACTGCCTGAACCAAGATGACCTCTGTACAATAGTGAATTGCCAACTCGACCCGAGTCCCTATTATGATCCTGATATGTGTCATTACCGTAAGACATTTTAGCACCTACACTGGATACATCATATCTAAC
>JAQGBT010005922.1:0-13441 GCA_034698585.1 Disparrhopalites patrizii
GATTTTCCAGCTTTTCTGTTTACACATTATTCAGCTTCTTCTGTCTCCAATTTTCTACCTTTCTCTTTGCATATTTTCTTGGTTTTTCTGTCATATTTCTGTTTTTTTTTTAGATTTTTTAGCTTCCTTCCTGCAGATTTTCAGCTTTCTCTTTCTAAGATATTCTAGCTTTCTCTGTCTAAGATATTCTAGCTTTCTATGTCTAAGATATTCTATCTTTCTCTGTCTAAGATATTCTAGCTTTCTCTTTGTAAGGTTTTTCAGCTTCCTCTTTCTCAGATTTTCCAGTTTTCTCAATCCCAAATTTTTGGTTTCCTCTTTAAATTTTTTTTTCAACGTCCTCTTTCTCAGATTGCCCAGCTTTCTATTTCTCATATTTTCCAGCTTCCTCTTTCTGGGATTTTGTTTTTAAAGTTTTTTCATCTTTCGCTTTCTCAGATTTCTCTTTTTAAGATTTTTCAACGTCCTCTTTCTCAGATTGTCCAGCTTTCTATTTCGCATATTTTCCAGCTTTCTCTTGCTCAAATTTTCAGTTTTCTTTTTTTAAGATTTTTCAGCTTTGTCTTTTTATTCTGCATCATCGCTCTTCCCTTGATAAATTTAAGACTTTCATTTTTTCGCATTTTCAAAATTTCCCTCCATTTCCCTTCTCTAACTCAGGCTTTCTCTTGTTCTTCCCTTCTCGTTGCACCTTATTCCGTCGTATCAGCAATGATTTGCATAATGTACGGGCGTACCGCACATTCTGTGTCAAAGTCACTTTCTCTTTTCATTTGTCTCCGTCTCTCTCCTTCCCACACATTCTACTTTCATCTCTTTCCACAACTTGTACCTCATCAGAAGAATTTCCCACACTTTCTCCTTTCCCCCACAAGCTTTCCCGCGCATTCTGCTGCCACTTCCCCCACCCGCTCCTTCATGCTTTCTCTTGCCTCCTCTTTCCGTCGCTCCAATCACTCCATAAGGATTCTTGTCAGTGATTGCATTACGCCTCTCACACGGTCAGACAAAGGTACACATCACACAGCATGTGTACTATATATACATGTAAACATAAACCACATGGAAAAATAGCACCTGCTACACACGAACACCAAGACGACGGCACGTAGGACACACATTCTAGATGAAGTACAAATACACGGAGAAGGCTCTCAATGGATAAATCAACACTCACCGGCCAAAAGCAAAGAGGAGACATCCAGTTCTGCGAGACTTGCAAGAATACAGACCATTTAGAAGATATACACGATACATATTACATACATTACTGAACATCATATTCATTTTTAAAATCAAAGAAACATTTAGTTTTTTTTTTGTAGGTATAATACACGCACAGTGTGCCGTTAGTATTTGCCTATAAATGTGTACAGAAAAGCGTTTCAGCGCATCATTTCCCCCTGGTGAGTTGTCGTAGTAGTAGTAGTAGCAATATTAGTCATTGTAGACGTCCTATTTACATTTATTTTAATAGCAGTAGTTACATTTAGTCTTATTGTTAGTACACGGTTAGTACAATTATTGATTGTATCCAGTACATAATTAGTAGGTTTTCCTACGATTAGTAATCAGTATTAGTTATGTATATTCCTTGTGTAATAGTATGTCTTTATGCTAGAAGCACATAATCTTTGAATCAAAGTTAGTGTATCTTGTAGGTAAACATCAAATATATAGATAACTATGTGTACATATGTATGTATAATCCTTAAGTCATAGTTTGTTGCTCTTACCCCCTTGATAATCTTGTCAAAGGGTTGAATTGAAAAAAAATACGTGACAGCTTCCATATAAAAACCATATAGATACATACATATGTATATACATCCATATTTACATGTCCCAAGAGTGACAATTATTAAATCTGATATCCACTGTGGAGATATCTGATGGGTATACCAGACGAGATAATGTTAGTGGTACATTTACATGCAAACACATTGTTGAAGGAGAGATTTTTCGATTTTTTGAGAATAATTTCCTTTATTACGTAACCATTCATCACGCACACACGTTTGCCGGTACAATACAAAGCTGAGGGGGCAATAACACGTATAATTAACTCCCGCCGTAAGAGGATAAAAAATAATGTTTTGTGCTTACTATTAAATTTGTCTTAGTAATTAATTGAATTACATTTTCTTGGTAACGATCTTGTACCTACATCAATAGTAGTTTTTATATTTATGTTATGAATGAGGTCTTTTTCTGCTGATGGTTAATGTTATTGGGAAATACAATGTGGTGAGTGGTGTATAAGCACTGCAGGGGCATATTACTGCTACTAGTAACATACCATATACTCTGTGAACTTTAAGGGGACGAGAAATTTTTTTTTTGGAGGGAAATTTTTGAATCTGCGGTCATCAAGGTTAAATGTCACACATTTCTTGATAAATGTTCAATGTTCTTTTTGGTCAATGTGAAAATGGGAATGCAAAATCGTCCCTTGAATTCCAGCCATGATATTTGGCAATGCAAAATTCATGGCATCTTAGTTGTAACAGCTTGACCAGGAAATCGCCTCGTCTTACGCCATTAGGAGCTTTGAACTTTTGGAGAAAGTAAAGCACCACAAATGACGAGGTTAGAAGGAAGAAAGTCCATCCTTTGATTGGTAGCGTCCATAGAAAGATACAGAGGGAGAGAGGGGAAGAGAGAAAGACTATCACTAGAGCTCATCACGGTAGACAAGGAATGGGGCACTGTGCGACAGAGCAAAAATCTGATGAGGGAGAAAGTTATATACAAGAGTGGAAAGGGAGACAGCAGAAGGAACGAAGGGAGGAGGAGGCGAAAACGAAGGAGAGAAATGGAATTGCAGAGAGAGAGAGAGAGAGAAATGTGAAGACATCGAGAAGGAGAGAGAAAAAGTGAATAACGGATTTTGGTAGTAATCAGTCATCACAGACGTCATTACAACTGTGGAAATGAAAGGAATTGCATTTAGGCTGTGCTTTCCCCTCATGACTTTCACCACACTCTTATTAATGTTTTTTCCATTCTATGTATCGTTTTCTATTTCACGATCTACTTGATTTGCTTTTTTTCTTTCATTCTCTTCCCTTCATTTTTTTAGAATTTTTTTTCTAACCAAGGATTTTCCCTTCTCTTGTCAATCTCCAGTTAATTTGACTATATTTACTTTCACCGCTCGCTTCCTCTAATTTTACTATTTTCACTGTTATTTGGCCAACTGCTCCCTTTCCTCTCATTTTAACCGAGTTAAATACGTGAAAGACGATATCCAACGATATGAATGCAACGTAAACAAATGGGATTAAATACGTATTTTCGAAAAATGATATTTTTTCCTGGTAACTTTCAGCACTGGACTTCCTGGGTCATTTGTTTTGGTCAGAAGCTGTAAGTATTTTTTAAAAATAAAAATCTTTAATAGGAACTCTCATCTAGTAGCTTTCTCTTGTACAATTTTGTTTTTTTGGTCTTACTCCCCTTTGGTTCTATAGCCTTCATATGTATGGCTTGATTTTATTTTATCCCTGCAACGTGTATTTTTTTTCTTTGGGATAATCATATACGCTTCTCATTGAACTTGTGCCTCCCATTTTCAGCATCTGCACTGGCCTTGATCCGTCTCTGTTTCTTTCTCTCTCTCTTGCTCTCTTCATTTTCCCCTCTCCTTTGCCTTCTCTATCTCTCCCTCGTTTGCGTTCTCTCACTCTCTCTCTGGATTGTAAGGGGAAAGCCTAAAAGAAGATAATAGAGATCCAAATGGTAACGGATGGTGATTGTAAGAGACAAGACGTGGAAAAATGAGCTCTTCCCCAGAAGGAGTTGGAGGCCTTGCCAGTGACAGGATAATTACATGTGCACTGTGTAATTCGCTGGTCCTATCTATATATACGAGGTTGAATTCTGCAAATATTATTTTGTATCTCCTTCCCATTTCCTTCCAGCACCATCACCCACTATGATATTGGAAAAAGGAGAAAAACGAATTTCCGTTACACCAAATGAGTGTGTATATACATATGTATGAATGTTACAAAAGAATTTTCCCTAATGGCTTTCCCCCTTCCTCCCCCGGCACAATGTATAGAGCCCCCGCTTTTTGGCAATGGCATCAAGGAGTGAAGGGAAATGACTATTATCCGAAATTCCTTGGGAGAAACCCCCATATCACCCCCACATCCTGTGATAAAGGGCAAGAAATTATTACATACTGTTTCCTTTTAATAGTGAGCAAAATCCTGTCATGTCAAAGCCCATGGTATTTTCCCCTCTGGAATGTGCGGCCACGTACAATGTAAAGAGAATGAAGAGACGGGAATGAATATGTAGGTAATTTCTCGGGGGACATTTAAACATGACCATCTTCAAAATAGACGGAGGGAGATGGAAGATAAAACTCACATAGGAAACATTCCTACCCAATACTAACAATAATGATGTGGCTAATGTCAGAGAGCTTTTTAACTTCAGTTTTTTTCTCTCCTTCTTTTGAGGGATGTGCGTGCGTTTGGACAAGGAGGTGGGGGTAAAAGACTGGAGGAAGGATGCCATGTCATAAGCAGACGGACGAGTGGGAGGGGGTGGGGAGGAAGGAAAAGTTTTCTTGTTAAGGAAGGGATTAACAAGGAGACACAACATCATCTCCGTACATACTTATGTCGAAAGTAAAAAAAAAACAGGAAATGAGAAGGAGAGCGAGAGAGAGAGAGAGAGAGAGTGAGAGAGAGATGAACAGGGATAGATGGAAAGAGAAATTAAGAATGGAAAAAATCACGGGCTGCTGGCGGCAGAATGAGCCAGAACCAGGAGAGACGCAACATTTGGAGAGAGATGATCAAAGAACAGAGTGAGAGGCACAAAATGAAACCAAAACAGCGAGAGAAAGCAAAAAACAGAAATAAAATTCGTACAAAGAACGATAGAGACATTGAAAGGAGAGTAAGAGAAAAATATTGAGACAGGGAAGCGGAGAGGGCAAAAAAGGGGAAAAGAAAGGTAGAAATGAAAGGGAAAGTCGGCCAAAGAGTGAAAGTGGATGGAAAAGAAAATGGAGAGAGGAAAGAATGGAAAAACAGAGAAAGGAAAGCGAAAAATAAAGAGGAAAAATATGGAGAAAAATAGAAAGGAAAGAGAGAAACAGAGAGGAAAATATGACGAAAAGAAGCAAAGAAGGAGAGAAACAGAGAGGAAAATATGACGAAAAGAAGCAAAGAAGGAGAGAAACAGAGAGGAAAAGAGAAAGAAAGGAGAGAAACAGAGAGAAAAAATATGGCGAAAAAGAGACGGAAGAGAGAAACCGACAGAAAAAATATGGAGAAAAAGGGGACTGAAATAGAGAAACAGAGAGCAAAAGCATGGAGGAAAATGGAAAGGAAAGAGAGAGATTGTGCTCTAAAAAAGGTGGAACGGAGAGGCGAGATAAAATAGCGAGAGAGAACAAGAGAGAGAGGTAGAAACGGAGAAACAGAAAACGGAGAGAGAGAGAACAAAATTTAAACGGGATAGAGACGGAGAAGCTGAGAGAGAATGGAGAGAGAAAACTAGAGACGCTGAAATACAGAAGGATAGATTGGTGGAATATAAAAAAAATATTGAAGAAAGAGACGAAAAGAACGTAAGCACTAAAGAAGACATAACTGAGAAAATGAGCGTGAGAGAATGAGAGAGAGAATTAGAGGGGGAGAGAGGGATGGAATGACTCTCATATGGTCTTTCACATTTTCCCTTATTACACGCAATAATCCGTTTGTCATGGAGACGTGATTGAGGAGACTTTTTGGTCAAGTTTTTTCCCGACTTTAGTTCTTCTCCTCCTCCTCCTCCTCCTCCTGATCTCTCCCTTTGGCTTTTTTTTATCTCCGCTATTATACACACCCCATGACTTTAGTCTGGTAAAGAACTTTCCCCCACAGAAATCTCCTTCAACTAACTCCAAGGGCAAAAAAAAAAGTACGGTCAGGAAGCCAAATGTCTTTTTTTTTCTGTCTCAAGTATCGTCTGGAGAAAAAGTTGCCGTTTATGCAAATGGGAGCAAAACGCCATAAAACATTTTTTTATTTTTTTTTCGGTCTACGAAGTACTTACGATCTAATGTTTTACTTTTATTATTTTGGCTCCTTTTTTTACCCCCAAAAAATACTTATGTGAGCGTTATCTATATATATATCAGTACAAATGTGTCTATATCTGTACATGGGTGTACGTATATAACCTGGAAACTGATTTCCTGCAAGCCAGAAAACCAAACCTTGCAGATTTAGAGAAATGTAAAGGAAATGGGAGAAAGTAAAAAAAAAAAATTCTGTCATGGTAAACGTTTTTCAGAATATTCTCTGTAAAGCCAGTGAAATACTAGAGTAGAGTCATTTTTTCACTTGAAAAAATTGCTTATACAAATTGCTGGGAAGAGATTGACCCGTTTTTTCACAAACTGACATACATATGTCTATCCCTGTTTAAATGGATAAATAATTATAACCCTGGAAGCCATGAACATCCAGACCTTCACAATTCCCCCCAAATCTCTTGCATTTCCCCGATTCAAAAAAAAAATCCCACCAGTATGTACAGACACTTTATATTCGCTTGTACATGCAAACACGCAAAAGATTGAAGGAAAAAATAATTCAAGGCCAAATATTAAATAAGAGACTTTCAAAATGTAAATTGTGAGAGGGAGAAAACTGGTAAATAGATTCGGAAAGACGATCTAAAATATGGATGGATGTGCACCATCCACAGCGGAGAAGATTGGTACCAAAACCCGCATTTGTGTATGTACTTCCTTTGTGAGGCACGCTTTCCCCATCCTTGTCCTTGAGACTTCCATCCTGGAATATCATTTCTCCCCAGGGAAAATCCACCCCCTTTCGTAAACACACACTCACCTCTCTCCCTCTCACTAGCTTTACATTCTCCTTTCTCCGCACATTACTACCTCAACTTCTCAAATGGTTCGTGAGCCTTTCAGAGGAGCTCCTTTCTCTTTCATCGGTTTGGCGCGTTTTGCTTTCTCTCTCACTGTTTATCCCCTCTCTCTCTTTCTACGTGTACTTTCTCGGGATGAACTTTTTGCTTTCTCTGGAATGTATCAATGTTTTTCTATCTCCGTTTGTCTCCCAAATTATCTCTCTGTTTTTTTTGTTTGTGCCTTTATTTACTCGTGTGGTTTTCTCCTTGTGCATCTTTCGCCATCTTTTTCTCTATGTAATATCACTTTCTTTGTGTGCAAATCTTGCCTTTGCCGTTAGTAAATCTCACCCTGTCCATTTGCATTTATCTCTGTTTCAGTGTGTACATTTCTCTACTTTTTCGTTTCTTTTTCTCTATGTTTTGCGTGTAATGTTCTCTATTTTTTGTGTGTAATGTTCTCTATTTTTTGTGTGTAATGTTCTCTATTTTTTGCGTGTAACTTTCTCTATTTGTGGTGTTCAATTTTCTCTATTTTTCGTGTGCAACTATCTCTATTTGTCATGTATAATTTTCTTAATTTTTCGTGTGTGAATTTTACTTTCTCTGTGTATTACTTTCTCCGTGCGTAAATTTACTTTATTCGTGTTCAGGTCGCATGTTCTTCGGGTAAAAGTCTTGCTTTCTCCGAGTGTATGTCTCTCTTTTTCTGTGTGTAATTTTCGCTTTTGCTGCACAAATCTCTCCTATTCTCAGTGTATGTAATGTAATGTGTTCTATCGGCGTTTGTCAATGACTTTCTCCGTGATTTATCCTTTTGTCTCTCTCTTTTGGGCTTTCACCCTGTCTGTCTCTTTCTTTGTCCGATTCTGTTTTTTATGGACGCAGAAAATATCCAAGTTTACCCGAATTTAATTTCCGCATTTATCCTTTTTCTCTGTCTCCTTATTTGTTCTCTCCGTCTCAGGCTGTCTCTTTCTCCACGTCACTTATCCCTACCTTTCTCTTTTTGCCTGCTTAATTCTCGCGAACAAAGTCACTGTTTCTTTGACAATTTTGCATGTCTCTATCTGATTTTTTGCAAATTTTCAGCTCCCGTTGTTGAGACAACAGTTTAAATTATTGGGAAACGGCTAGCTTTCTTCTTTGTTTTCCACTTGTGTGAATATCCCCTTTTTTTCAGCCTGTAAACTCTTTTATTTCATACCGTGAGATCTTTTTTCTTGCACATTCTGTCTCCTCCAACGCTCTTTTGCTTTGCCTCAACCCCCCACGCTTGTAGTAGTTTGCATCACCGTATATAACTATATAGATGGGGAAAGGTTAACAGGATCAGTTTTTATTGACCTTTCCCCCCGACTCAGTTGATGTTGTATCTCTTCTGATTTTTCTGCGCTTCAAAAGGATGTGAGGAGGCACGTAGACGTGCTCCCCCGTTTGCAATAGAGGGTAAGAGTCATGTAAATAAACTCCGGTTGAAATGATCCTAAAAGTTGGATGTTCCTCCCTTCTTTGTATATTCTTGAGGTTTAAGGAGAATTTTTTAAGTTTTGCACCCAACTTCCTGGTCGAAGCGATTACAAGTGAATTTCTCTTTGGAGAGGGATCAAGTTCGGCATTTTAAGTTGGGGTGTTTCCCTGTCAGTGTGCTCTTGTGTGTACAGACATAAGTCCTTATGGGAATTGAAAGGCGTGCAATGTTTGTTTGTGTGTGGAGAGGAAAACACTTGGAAAAAGTCAAGGGTCTTAAAAGTTTGTGAGAAATGTTATTTAATTTTATTTCCTCTTATTTCTTCCACCATCCTTTCCTTTCTCCTTGAATTGTTTGTTGGAGGATGGAAAAAAGATTTTTTTCTCTTTTCAAATCGTCTTTGGGGACTACTTTTTTCTTCTTTTTTGTATTCCTGGAAAAAGATGATCATCTCTTTTTCCTATTGGAAGCCCACCAAAAAGAATTTATGGGGAAAGATTTAAAAGGATATGGAAAATTTAAGGGGGATCATCCTTTTACTTTGCGAGTCAACATTTCCCCCATGAAAAAAAAATCTCTGTATTCATTTAAGCAAACTCTCCATTATTTTTGATTCAAAGAAAAAAAGATTGTGGTCAGGGCAGAAAGACAGTATTTGGTAAAGTCCTCCAAAGATTACTGTGTGAATGTCTTTTTTTCCCCATCATCCTCGTATTTATACTTCTCTCCAGTCCCTCTTGAGTGCTGATCCACTGTAACTTTCCGGAGATTCCTGCTTTTATGATTATCCGTTCCTCTCCAGACGGAAAAGAAAACTTTTTGGAAAAAAGTTTTGATTTGTCTGAAGAGATTTCCTCATCTAATCCAAGGTCAGATTTTTCTTCGTAAATGCAAATATCGTACATTTCTAGATGGGTTTCCATCCCCATTTAATTTTATTGGAATCACCCCCCAAAATAATGTTCCTTTTTGGTTATGTTACCATTACAGGGGGTTGGGAACTTTTTTTCGAGGAGGGAGGGGAGATGAAATTCTTTTGAATCATCTTCCCTGTTTTTTTTATTTTTGATGAGATTCACCATGATGCCGGGTCATGATGATTGCTTTAGATGGCACTGACTTTCTCTCCAAAGATGGTGACGCCCGAGCCGGAGCCACAACGGATTTCTCGGGGAGCAGCGGCTCTGGTATTGGCATGGGTTGCTCCACCGTCTCGGTCCGGCCCGCCCCGACCCGGCAAGGAGCAGGAGGCTGCCGAGGATCGAGGGGTGTCCCGGAAGGAACACGCCCCATTGATTTGGTGGAGGGAACTGATCTCTGGGTCGGACCTGGTTCAAAAAATTAAGAAAGCAGACCAGTTAAGAATTAGCAATAAAATTACTAGCCTAATTTACTTTCAATTTAGACTAAATCTGCTCTTAATTTTCACTTTTGCACTTCATTTTCACTCGATTTGCAGCACATTTAAGCTAAAGTTGTACTTCATTTGCAGTCAATTTTAAACACATTAAGTTATTCGCACTTCATTTTCACTAAATTTGCAATAATTATCACTAGATATGCACTTCATTATCACTAACTTTGCAATACATTTTCACCAAATTCGTACCTAATATCATTACATTTGAACTTAATGCTTGCACTTAATTTCCACTAAATTTGCACTAAATTGTTAATGAATTTGCATTTAATTTTCAGTAAATTTGCAATGTATACATTTACACTAAATTTGCACATATTGTTTGCCCTAAATTTCCACAAAATTTGTAATACATTTACACTAAATTTTCACTTATTGTTTGTACTAAATTTCCACTAAATTTGCAATACATTTCCACTAAATTTGCGCTTAAGTTTAACTAAATTTTCGCTCAAGTTTAATTAAATTTGCGCTTAAGTTTAACTAAATTTGCAATACATTTCCACTAAATTTGCGCTTAAGTTTAACTGAATTTGCGCTCAAGTTTAACTAAATTTGCGCTTAAGTTTAATTAAATTTGCAATACATTTACACTAAATTTTCACTTACTGTTTGCACTTAAGTTGAACTAAATTTGCAATACATTTCCACTAAATTTGCGCTCATTTGTTTGCGCTTAATTCCCATTAAATTTGCAATACATTTACACTAAATTTGCACTATATTTTTACTGAATTTGCATTTAATTTTCAGTAAATTTTCAATATATACATTTACACTAAATTTGCATTTAATTTTCAGTAAATTTTCAATATATACATTTACACTAAATTTGCATTTAATCTCCACTAAATTTGTAATATATACATTTACACTAGATTAATTATTTACTAAAAAAAAACAAAACAGAAAATTAATGAGCACTTTCGTGGAAATAACGAGATACATGTCTTTTGATCAGCTAAAGTTCTTTCGAATTTAAAATCAAATCTATTAAAATAAATATGCATGCATAAGGGAAATATTTAGGTCAAGCGTACCTCTTTTGCACCAAAGCCACGGCTTGGTAGCCACAACGCCGGCAACAGGAAATGAGTGGGCATGAGCAGGTGAGTTGGGACAAACACGGGGGTAATTTCGAGGTGAGAATACGATGGAATGCTGCACGGAACTCCGAGTTGAATATGGAGTAGATGATGGGATTGAAGGCGGAGTTGGAGTAGCCCAGCCATGTCAAAATCTGTCACCAGAATCATAAAAATAAAATCCATTTTTTTAAAAATTACGCTCTTCAAAAGATGTGTTCAACCGCATAATGACACTATGAGAAGATGTACAAAATGACAGGGAAAAACGCATTTGTGTTTGCTAAAAATTAAGAAGAGAATTGACGAAGAAATAAAAGGAAATCCGTTGAAAGGAGACGAACCTTGAATGCCAGTTGGGGTATACAGGTTTTGCAGAAGGCAGCCACAATATTGGCACAGAAGAATGGGACCCAGCATACGAGGAAAACTCCCATAATCACTCCCACGGTCACCGCGGCTTTGTGGTCGGAAACCTGACAAGGGAAAAATTATATTTTCTTCAAAATCCACCCATTTCTTGCTTAAGACATACATATATGCTTATAATTATATGTATAGTAAATATAAGGAACAAAGCCATCTCTCCTTCACATCCCATTTGGAAATCATCCAGCTATAATCATGTAAAATTTTATCTACGAGGAAATTACGTATTTTGAACAACTGTGCTCGAAGAAATTGGAATAAAGCGGGGTATGATAAAGGGAAAATAATTACTCCGAAAGAGGGAAAGATCAGAAAAAGAGAGTGAAAAAGGTGTTGGCGCTATAGAAAGCAAACGAAGGCGCATCATCAAAAAAAGAACATCAAAGTAAAAATAAAGTGAAACTCATGCATAACGAATGGATCGAGAGTTTATATGTACAACCAAAAGGAAAACAAGACAAATACATTCCTGGGAACGGGTCAGTACCTACAAGATGAATGTGAGGAGGATGGCCAAATAAGATGGAAGGTCAGGGACAAGAAAATCCGTCCTGAAGATGTTGAGCGAAAGCAATGGAGAGAAAAAGGAGGAACAAGATCCCGAAGATAATAATACATAGTGATACATTGAAAGACAGAGAGAAAAAGAGATGAAGACAGTCATGCGTTCGCAGACTAAAGAAAGAAAAACAGGAAACAAAACAAAATTAATAAATGAAAAGAACTTGCAAGTGAGGAAAACAAAGAGCAAGAGAAAGTGAGATAGAATGAAAAATGTTGAGAGGCACTAAATAAAAATGTAAATAATGGGAGCTTGATAAAGCGAAGGAGGATGGGCAAAAGAAATTGACATAGATTCAGGAAAAGTGAAAGAGTAAGCGAGAACAAACATGAGACTATAAGAGGGAATGTGAGACAGAAAATGAGGGAGAAAAGGATAAGAGAGAAAGGAATACGACAGAAGGGAAAATGAGGAAAAATGAAAAGAAAAAGTGAGACAAAGCGAGAGAAAATGAAAAGGAGAAGGAAAGTAACACCTCACGAGGAGCAGCGAGAGGAAAATTAAAACAGCAAGTTGGAAAGGAACAAAGAAAGAAAAAGACAAAGTGAGAGACAACGGAAGTAGAAACAACACCACCAAACTTGGAGGAGAAAGTGATCCAGAAGAAGGAATATCCCTTAACATGTGGTAAGAGGACAAAAGAAGAGAGGAAGTGAAAGAAGGAGAGAAAAGGAAAAGAGAAAGTGACACAGTGTAAAAGAAAGCGATATAAATATTGAGAAAGCAAAATGAGAACTGCACAAAGACAGAACGAGAGAAAGTGGGAGAATGTCGAGACGCCACAAGGAAATACGAGGTAAAAAGTGGGAGAAAACCCAAGAAAACACAAAACGTAGTGACAGAAAATAAGACAACTAGAAATGAATGACGAGATTTTCCAAATTTCTAGAATTTAACATAGCGAGCATTCCAATGATAGCAATTACATTCGGCCACCCCCCCAAGTATTTAATTACAAATTACAAAATACATCCGTAGCTAGTAATGTATTTAAATACGTATTCTAATTGACAAATACAAATAATTACATTTAAAATGAGTGTTTTAAATACAAACTACAAATAAATGTATTTCAAATACGCATTACGTGCGTTCATTTGTATTTAAAAGCACAATCAACAAATTGTAAATTCAATTTTGCCCAGGTGCACTTTTAAATTACAAAATACTCCCAAAAAATATCGTGTATTTAAATACCAATTACAAAATACATGTAGAAAATATCTGTATTTAAATACCAATTACAAAATACATGTAGAAAATATCTGTATTTAAATACAAATTACAACATACATGTAGAAAATATCTGTATTTAAATACAAATTACAACATACATGTAGAAAACTGTATTTAAATACAAATTACAACATACATGGAGAAAACTGTATTTAAATTCAAATTACAACACACATGGAGAAAACTGTACTTAAATACAGATTACAACATACATGTAGAAAACTGTATTTAAATACAAATTACAACATACATGTAGAAAACTGTATTTAAATTCAAATTACAACATACATGTAGAAAACTGTATTTAAATTCAAATTACAACATACATGTAGAAAACTGTATTTAAATTC
>JAQGBT010005923.1:0-13437 GCA_034698585.1 Disparrhopalites patrizii
TTTCAATTCCCCTTGAATTCTTCTTTCAATTTCTCTTCAATTCTCCTTTCCATTTTGCTTTCATTCTTCCATCAATTAATCTTGAATTCTGTTTTCAGTTTATCCTTAATTAGCTTGTCAATTTCGTTTTAATTCTCTTGCCAGTTTTGTTTTAAATTCTTTTATCAATTTGGTTTCACCGATTTTGCCTTTTGGCTTTGTTCGTTAATTTTCCCTTTACGCTTCTATAAATCTCTCTTTAATACTTTTAGCAATTGTTTTTAAAATTACTAATCTCTCTTCAAATCGTCCATGAGTCCCTTTATATCATTTGTCTATGTCTCTGTGATACTTTCCCCTTGCTTGTTAGTTTATTTATTTATTTTCTCTTCAATTCGTTCCTTTTTTCGATTTACGTATTTGCCTCTTTCTCTTTTCGATTTTAGTAAATTTCTTCTAAACCTTTTCTCTTTCAGTTTTTGTCAATTGTATTCCCTTTACTTTCCCTTCCTCTGTCGTTTTACGTCTTTGTCGCTTTCTCTTTTCGTTTTTAGTAACTTTCTTCTAAACCTTTTCTCTGTCAATTTTATTCCCTTTATTTTCCCTTCCTCTTTCGTCTTTTTCTCTCGTTTTCAAACTCGTTCTTTCTGATATTAGCTTCTCCAGCTTATTTTTCTCGTTTCGTCCACTGGTTGTTTTTTTTGTATATTTACATTCCCTGTTTCCATCATCATGACGTCTCACCCTTCAGTCTCGCCAGTTTCTCCAAACTTTTATTCTTTCCCCTATTTACTCTTCCGTGTCTAGGAGGCGTCCCCCCAATTTCTCCTGTTGCTCCCTCTTTTCTTCCACTCACATTAATTCATTCCAGAAGTCGCTCAGAGCCTCCTGTCTTAAACACACAAACTCTCCTTTCCTTATATTTTTCTTTTCCCACCCTTGTTTTAATTTGCACACAATCACCCTTCCAGGTACAGTATACTCCTCTTCCAGCAAAAGTTTGAGTCTAAACTAATTAAATTCCTCCCTCGTTCCTCCATGTATAAATTTAAGAGTTCCCACCCAAAAGAAAATAGTGCAGGAGGGAAAGACGAGGAGGGGAAAAAACTAGGGCTTCACACCTGAACAAAACACACAAAGTCTCTCAACTGTCTTGAATGCAAATTCAAGGGAAACTCTCCCAAGATAAAGAGCTGGACTTCTAACTTCTTGAAAATCATGGAAGAATTAAGTTTTTGAAAAATATACGAGAATTCCCTGGCCAGAAATTAACGTCAAGTTCTAGCAAGTTTTTTACTGTTTCTCTGCGGAAATCTACTAATTGCTTTCAATTACCTTGAAGTTATGCTTACAAATATTGAGCCAAAGTTTTCAAAAAAATCTGCGTATGTAATTAATTATGCTGTATAAAAATTGTTTACGTACATGACGTATTTTCTAGGCATTTCCCCTCAACTTGTGCGTTTATAGGAAACAAAATTCCATGAAATTTCCATCAACAATCTGCCATATACAGTAGGGTCTCGTTATAATAATATCCAAAGTAACCAGACACTTTGCTGTTATAGCGAATTTTTTGGCTAATGCTGTTATAGAAAACAAATTTAACGTGCTTTTTTAAACCAGCGGCGGAAATTTCCTGACATTATAACGAATTTTTTAACGTTATGCTGTTATGGAGAATGTTGTTATGAAGAGACTCCACTGGAATTTTCGAATCGGATGCAGCCACATTTTTTTTACTTTGAAAAAACAAAGCCTGGGGAAAGCACGTGGATCATTTGAGTGCATTCATTTAATGGGAAATATTCATTTAATGGGAAAGGCTTTAATGCATTTTTTGTCGTTGCATTACGTTGGGCACGATGTGACTCATCGGTTTAGTATTTCCCATTGCCAGCAGCTATACTAATATACACACGATACTGATGCAGAATGTCTGTACGTCTGTATCATAATTATATATGTACGTATATATAACAATGCCTTAAAGCTGTTTTCGACGTAAATTCACGTAGTTCCAAAAGCAACCCAATGCGAAATTTCCTAAAATCAAATCCAATTAATTAATAAACTACCTCAAAAATATGCTAGACAAATTGACTGAACATTCTGGCCTTGCTTGCGTCCTGGCCCCAAAAAATTATAAATACAAGCAATACAATTTCTTTTTTCTTTTAACGCTTGTTGCGGTTCCCGTAAAATTAAAGTAGCATCCATATTCGACAAGAATTAGACAAATTATAACGGATTTTCGGCGCAGTTCGAAAAACAAATACGAAATGAGTGGTGTCAATGATTCGACTCTCAATCGCGATTTTCGACTCGAATTAATTCAAATAATTACATGGGAACTTCGATTCGATTACAAAAACGTGTTCAAACAAATTCAAAAAAAAAATACTTTTTCGTCAGACCCCTGGAAAGGGAAGCGTTCAGTCAATTTCTGTGGTGTCCAAAATCATTTCCAGGATTTGTGTCCCTTCCAATTGCAATTACTTAGTCGACTTTGCTTTTAAAATTTTTACACCTACAAAATTAATCTCATTTCGCATCTAAGATTGCGTGCAGCTAGTCGAGAACGACTCTGACGCGTTGCTGTATTTGCTATATAGATATAACATACACCTACGTACACATTATACACATTCGTACACATTATTCACATAGATATGTACATTAGAATTAGTAATCACAATAAGTACATAATTATAAGAAGAGTTATAAAGTGAAGAAAAAAGCACTCACATGAACTGCCAAGAGTAAGAGGAGATTCGAGAGGAGGAGGGCGAATCCAATATGAATGTGTACAGGGAGACTGTGGGAATTGGTCACCCGTCGAACACACTTGGCTGCTCCCAAGACTGTCAGCACTTGAGCGATGGCCGCCACCACGCCACCGACAGCCTGCAAATGCAAAAAAAAATAAGGAAAAAAGTTAGTACACAATACATAGGTACACATATACATATGTAACATAGGCATTATATCCTTTGGAATAACATACAGCCAGATCCTAAGAGCTAATCCTAATTGAGCATGACACTTTATTTGTTTATCTACAAGGAACCTCCACAAACAATTTGTAGGGGGATTCATGTAACGTGTCATTTGAGTAGCAGGGATTATTTCCCAGGGAGGAGCCTAAGCCCTCCAGTGATTGACGTCGTCCTACAAATGTCAACAAATAGCCTCTCGTGGCTGCACGGGGCCCGCTTTTATTCCCGGCAACGACCGTGATTGCAGGAGACGCCGTCAAAATTAATATGTATTATGAGGACACACGCAACACATAAATAAAGAATGTATACCTATGTACATACACATAAATAAATAAGGCTGAACGGTATACATATAGCGGAGAATGATATCAATTTATATTATACTAGAGCAGAAACACACGTAAATGGTCGAGGGATTTAGCACCTGGGCGTAAATTGAAGTGAGAAATTTAAAAGGAAGGTTTGAGCTTATATTTTAATGGACGGAAGGCGTTGAGGTGCGTTTGTACGTCCACGAGGAAAGTGATACCTGTAATATTTGGCGAAGGAAAATATTTAATGATGGAGGATGGGATAAAATAGGGGAGTCAGGTCAAAATAGAATTGAGTTTATACATATACAATGAACGTAGAAGGAGAGAGAGAATAAGAAAGGGACATGGGAAGAAAGAGGAAAAGATACGCAAAAAAGGAGAAACAGTCAGAAAGAGAGAGAAAGAGACAGACAGCGAGGAAGGAAAATGAAGAAATAATCATAACACAAGAAGAAGAAATGTTACACATGCACAAAACGGAAGAATTGAGATTAAAGTCGAATGGCAACGAGGGATAAGAGACAAGAGGAAGAAGAGAGACAAGATAATGATGAGAAAAAAGAGACAAGATAATGATGAGAAAAAAGAGAGACAAGATAAAGAGAAAGGAGGCATAATAAATAAGGGCGACGGATGGAAAGAGCAGAGACATAAGAAAGAAGAAAGAGAAGAGAAAGGAGAGATACTTGACAGAAAAGAGAGAAGTGATAAGCGAAAAGAGACAAAAAAGAAGAAAAAGAAGAGAGACAAAAACGGAAGCAAATAAATGAGCCATTAAACAGAAGACAGAGAAAAGAAACAAAAGAAAGAAGAGATCAAGGGACGACAGGGACGAGAAAAAAGAGAGATAAAAGAAAGAGGAGCGAGCAGACGGAGGAAATAGAGAAATGAGAGAGAGATAAGAGAGATTCGGAGTTAGAAGTGACAGAGAAAGAGAGAGATAAGACAGAGATACGGAAGTTAGACGTGAGAGAGAAAGAGAGAGATAAGACAGGGATACAAAAGGGAGAAGCGAGAGAGATAAGACAGAGATACGAGAGTTAGAAGTGAGAGAAAAAAAGAGAATGATGAGATAAAGAGGGAGAGCAGGGAGATGAGAGATAAAGGAATGAGAAGACACACCGATAGGAGAGAGAGGTTGGAGAGACAAATAAGTGATAAGTCACAGAGAATGGCGAGAAATGACCAAATGACAGAGATGATAAGGAATAGTAGAGATAAAAATGACGAAACAGATTCTATCTGTCTCGTCGAAGTAGAAATCAAAGATAGCAAAATGGAGAAAAAGAGCAAGAAGCTATAGAATGGAACAGAGAAAGGCAAAGCGATAACGATAATATTCATTGTCGATAGAAAAGAATGAACAAGAGAGAAAGAAGTGCAAAAGGAAATCCATCACAACGAGACAGGAAGTGACATTTAAGAGAGAAAGAACCCACGGAAATTATCAGAGGAAGACGAGAGACTCCTCCAGCAATCCCCCAATAAAAACATTATGCATGTGGCACAAGGATAAAAAAGCGTAGAAGGTGAAAAAGACGAAGAAATTTTTTGAATAGGAAAGAGTGGAAAATGTAAAGGAAAAATCTACAACTTTATCATTCTTTTCCCTTTGCCTTCCTCCTCATTCGTCTTCTTGCTGAAACTTCTCACCATTTGGGAGGAAGATTAACGAGCCGTGACGTACTTGAAACTTTAACGAAGCTCTGGCTCACTCCCTCACCCCGTCTTTCTCCTTCTTTTTCTCTCTCTCTCACTTCTCTCTCCCTTCGGATTTAGAAAAAAGGCCCCGGCTGAACCCGGGCAGGAAAAACTTGGAACAAGTCGAACAAGAGCTATTACAAGTGTACCTACTCGGATAACACCTTTGTGCCCGGGTTTCAGGCTCTCGGGGAGAGAGAGGTGTCAGATAGAAATCTTCCTATCTTAAGATCATTCACTAGAAAATCCTCCATCTTTACTCTTTTTCCATTTCTCCATTTCTCTCTCTCTCTTTAGCTGTCTCCTTTCTCTCCTTAAATCAACGTAGGAGTTTTTTTGGTCTTTCATTTTTACCTTCCTTATACACATTTCATTCTGTCCTATTTCCCCTCTATTCCATTTATTTTCTCTCATCATCTCATGACTACTGACGCATACGAATGTTATCCAACATTGGAAATGATATCGGCAAATTTTAGTGTCAATTGACAAGTTATTTCAAGGGCGTCTCATCTCCTTCGAAGTTCCTACGGAAAGTTCCTCCTTCCCTCAACAAGTTGAGGGAAGGAGAGTTCCAATTAATTTTATAAAACATTTTTAATCAAGCTACATATGTATATGTATATATACATAATATATATAATATACATATGTATATGTCGACTCTCGTTAAAACAGCAACAAAAAATGCTCCCCTCAAAGACTTTCTCCATTTGTTAACATAGAAATGTCTGTTCTCTATAATAGTTTTTCGCTATAACAAGAGAAATTTGATGCTTTATAGGGTGCTTTTATAGCGAGAGTATATATAT
Organism: Disparrhopalites patrizii; assembly: GCA_034698585.1. Lineage (NCBI taxonomy): Eukaryota > Metazoa > Arthropoda > Collembola > Symphypleona > Sminthuridae > Disparrhopalites > Disparrhopalites patrizii. Next base: position 5,809 of record JAQGBT010005923.1, read on the forward strand.
ATATATATATATATATATTACACAGGTATCTTACCAAAATTTGTTCATAAAATTGAGCAGAAGGATGTTTTAGAAAAAGATGCAAGGGGCATGGTCTGAAAGAAAAAAGAATGCAAGGCAATGGAAAAGTTTCAACGCAATGGGAAAGGGAAAGTATACCGGCCAGAACTCTCACAGGAAGAGAAAAAAAACGAAGCACAAATTGGAAAAGAACGTCAAATTTGATCAGAAAGTGAAGACGACAGGGAAAATACATAAATATGAAACTTCCATTAAAAAACACGGAACGGAAAGAGTAAGTCAAAATAAGAGGGAGTCAGAAGGAAAGCAGAAAGATAAAATGATAGTGAAAGTCAACAATAATACAACAATTAAATCAAGAAATGGAAGGGGCAGAGAAAATGGAAAGTCAAAACGAATACGAAAATAGAAGGAAAAGAGAAAGTAAACGAAATTATGACTTTACATGCAGAATCAAAACAAAGAGTTAAAAAGCAGAGAAAACGAACCAAATTAAATGAATAAAATTACAAATAAATTAGTATGGATAAGCAATCCTATGGCAATAGTAACATAAAAATGGATTTAAAATGGATGTGCAGTAACCAATGAAAATCAGAGCAAAATTAAAATTCTCAGTATCAAAAAGAATTTATATAAAATTAAATTATGGCTACATAGAAGTCCTTTGCAAAAGAGAAAGTCCGAAAATGGATAACTGCAAACCAATCACTCGGCACAGTCTTCATTGATAAAGCCAAGAAGGTAAACATTACCACATATGAAAGCTAGATATAAAGAAAAGCCAAACAAGATTAAAGGATACAACATTGTTTAGCCATACAAACATAATAATTTAACAAGTTAATTTAACAATAATATACTTTTTAAAATAATAAGAAGGCAAAAATAAAAATTTAACTAGTCAATTTAACCATATCATTGTTTTAAATAATAAAAATCTAAAAATAATAATTTAACCAGTTAATTTAACAATATAATATAATTTTTTTAAATAATAAAAAGGCAAAAATAATAATTTAACCAGTTAATTTAACAATAATATAATTTTTTTAAATAATAACGGCAAAAATAATAATTGAACAAGTTAATTTAACAATACTGTGATTTTAAAAAACAATAAAAATGCAAAAATAATTATTTAATAATTATTTAAATTAACAGCTGTAAAAATAATGTAACGTAACAAAAATAATTTAAAATGCCAATTCAAATGCAAGGACTATTAATACTAGAACAAACTTAAGCAAAAATAAATGACACCTGGACATAACGTAAGAAGGAAAGGGAATCAGAAAACCCAGACCAAAAAAATGGAAAACAAAAGGGAAACTTGACCTCAAGGAGAAAGTAAGATGAGACCCGGAAATAAGAGAAGAAACGAGAAGGAGAGAAAAGTGTTAAAGCAGGGAAAATAAGGAGCGGTTCAAAGAGAGGGAGAAAAGACAAAAGGAAAGAGAGATTCTCCGAGGATGGACGGAAAACAGGTCGGAGGATTCCTCTTTTGTATAGTCTGTGTGGGAATAAACAAAGATTACTACGTGTTATTGTTATCAAAAGTTTGTTGGTAGAGTGTTATATCAACTTATGGAAGGAATTTGTGCCTTTATCTCTCTCACAATCTCTCTCTCTCGCTTTCTCTCTTACATCTCTGCCTCTTCCGTCTCTCTCTCCCAATGTGTTAGGTGGATCAAAAAAGTTGTAGCGCAGTTTAGTGGGAGTTATAAACCGGAACTTTGTTCTATGTTGTTTGCTTTCTTGGCACTCGGCAAAAAGTCAACTTGTGTACGTTTTGTGTGTGTTAGTGACTCGGTCCATTTTTTTCCTATTTTCCTAGTAGACAACTTTCTACTCACATCCACTTTCCCTTCCCTTGTCTCTCTCTGTTTATTTCTTCTGGGGGAAAAATTTCTTTGTTTTGTAAGGAGGTTTTCTCTTGTCATTCTCCTTCCGTGTTTCCTTCCCCTTTCACTTTTTAGGGGATCACTTTCTACCTAGACTACCGGGGCTTCTCATGTGACTTATCATGGAATTTCTACGATTCTTCATCGTCCCCATGGCTTGAGTGTGGAGTTTTTATTGGAGTTTGTTTTTGGACTCTCGCTTTCGTCTCATTTCCGCTTTCACTTTAGATACTTTGTTGGTTGATACTTTCTCTTGCCATTTGTGTTTTTCCAGTCTCCTGATAACTAATTTCTTAAAGTTTGTGCTATCTTTACTTTCTCTATTTCTGTATTTCTTCCTTTTTTATCTCTGATATTATTTTCCTTTTCACCTTGACCTTTTTCTATGCGACTAAATTATTTTCCATCTTTTGTCTTGTTCTGGTTCCCTTTACTTTGTCTCTATATTGTTCTACGACATTTCTCTCTTATTCTCTTTCCATGTTTTTTCATCTTGTTCTTTCTGTTTTCTCTCCATCTCTGTTTTCCTTAGTTCTTTTTACTTTCCTGTTTTTTCTGCTTTCTCTTTGGGTTGTTTTTTTTACTTTATCTCGCTTTCTCTCTTTTACTCTCTCTCACGTTCTATGTTTTACTCTCTCGCTTGCTCTCTGGCTTCTCTCTTTTACTCTCTCTGGTTTCTCTCTGCTACTCTCTCGCTTTCTCTCTTTTACTCTCTCTCACTTTCTATGTTTTACTCTCTCACTTTCTCTCTGGTCTCTCTCTTTTACTCTCTCTCTCTTGCTTTCTCTCTGGTTTCTCTCTTTTACTCTCTCTCTCTCTTGCTTTCTCTCTGGTTTCTCTCTTCTACTCTCTCTCTTGCTTTCTCTCTGATTTCTCTATTTTACTTTCTCTCTCGCTTTCTCTCTGGTTTCTCTCTTGTTATTTACTTTCTTCCTGTGCTTTCTCTCTTTCTATTTAGTTTTATCCTGTGCTTTCTTTTTTTCTACTTACTTTTATCCGGTGCTTTCTCTCTTGTTTTCTATTTACTTTTTCTTCATTTTTCATGCTTTCTCCTTCTTTTGTTTTTGTTTCCTCGCATCTTGTTTATTTGCTCTTAAAGTTCCTGTTTTCCTTGTTTTCTTCACTTGATAGACTATAGTATAACAATATTAGCTAATAAAATAACTCGATTTTACTGCCTATATACATATGTATGTATGTGTGTTACAAAAATTAATTTTTCTTATTTTTGAAATTGGAGCTCTCAAATTCGGCAAGCTTATTACTATTCGATAGGTTGAGCTTGTTAACTGCGCCACCCACACAAGCCAGTGCCTGAAGCACCTTCAAACCTTCCCGGGTCTCCCTCCCACATTTCGCACACGGCACACCACGCCACCACGCCACGGCACATTTCTCCCCCTTGATCCTCCAAGTTAAGACATCCCCCCTAAAAACTGGGTATAATATTTCCCCCCATAATAAATCACGGGGTGGGGAGCTGACCTAAATTAAAGATGACATGTTGATTCCAGTCGGGGATTTTAATCTGGACCGGGTAATTTATTTACTTGGGTGCCCACAGGTGGTGTGACCACTCTGTGGGGATTTTGCCGGGTGGTGAAAGCCCAGCACCTTAATTCTGATTAAACGTCTCCCACAAATGTTTTATGGTTACTTTCACTCCCATTATTTACGACCAAAATATTTTTTAATTAAATGTTTCCCTCCATGCTAAAGCGTATTAATAAAATATAATTCCTCCATATTTTGTGAACAAAATGGACGTGCTACATTTTTTCCCCATTTACATTGCCCAGAGTTGTATAGTATCTCACATTTCCCCTGTAACAATTGTACTGGCAAAAAGAGATGGAGATTCCCATTGGAATTCTGGGGGCATCACTCCAGGGGAAATTGTTGAACAAGTGATGACATGAGCAGGATCTACAAAGGCTTTAAGGAGGAGGGACTTTAGGAGACGGAGTCAAAAGGATGACAAAAGCCTTTTGGAAACTTTTGGGAGGAAATGCAGTAAACAAGCGGAATTTTAAATCATGTGTAAAATTCAAACAAGCTACCTGACAAGAATCCCAATAAATATTTGCCTCACCAAAGAGGGGAACGTCCCCCTATTTACAATCGACTCTCTCTATAACAGCACCCTATCTGCACCAGCAAAGGTGCTCTTTTAACGAGATGCTGGGATAGAGAATTAGTTAAAAAATATTAATAATATTTAATTACGATTATTTTCAGGTTTAACTTCGATAATTTTCCAAATTCTAACAATATTTACATAACTGGGCGTAAATATTTAAATTTTATATAGAAAAGAATAACATTGTGCTGGTATAGAGTTCCGGTGCTTTTATAGAGAAAAGGTTAATGTTGAAGGGATACCTGACTTAGGCGCTAATGCTCTTATAAGAAGAAAGTGCTGTTATAGGGAGAGAAATGTGACCGAAGGAAGAAAATACCCTGCTGTTATAGAGTAAAGCTGTAGGGTAAAGCTGTAGGGGGGATTCAGCACTGCTATTATAGAGTAAGTGCTCTTATAGGGAGGACCGGTATAGGGAGAGCCAACTGTATTCGACAATTTCCCGCGTTTTAAAGTCCCCATTTTATTTTTTATCAATGCAATCCCCATCAACGTGTCCTTTGCATTTTAAATGCAAAATTCCAATCCTTTCCCTAATGCAATATTGGCGTTAAACGCGGCTGGAAATGTGGGCAAAGAGTTGGCGGGGTTGAGTGAAAATTGACAGACGCTGGATAGATTGCAGTTGACATGTGATTTACGCACATATGTACGTATATGTGTAGGCACATGCACATGCGTATATGTATACGTACATATTTACACGTACAATGGGAAACAACAATAATGCCGGATCAACCAGCTCAAGAATAGAACGAGGAAGAAGAATAAATGGCTTCATCTTTTGACGTGAAAGGAGAAGGAATGACTTGAATGGTATTTCCATTCACACAAGCCACACAACACTCTCCGGCGTTTATTAGGTTATAGATTGCAGACGGGGAGAAAAGGAACGAGTGAAAGAAAGAGTTAGAGAGGCAGATGGAAATGGAGAACAAAAATGGGAGAGAGAGAAAGTCATGGAAACAAAAAATGAAATTGACAGAGAGAAACAAAGAAAAAAGCGAGAGAGAACAAAAAGTAAAAATAGAGTATGAAAATGACCCAGAGCCGGAGAAATATAGACAAAAAGAAAATAAGGGAGAGAAAAAAAGTGACACAGAAATAATCAGAACATATAATAGAGAAAACGAAAGTAAAAGTGATCAAGCGAAATAGAGGATTGCAGTGCCAGTGATAGAGAGAAATGGAGAAAGAAAGTTTGCTGACGGACAAACATTGTGAGAAAACGAAAGCAAAATGGACAGTCTAATTGTATGAAAATTAGGGAAATCGAGAGCAAAAGTGGGACACACGGCGAAAAGGCAGAAGCCTACAACGTACGTGCAAAAGTAAGAGAAAGGGGAATAAGCCGAAAAAAAAGAAAATACGGAGAGAAAAACAAAGAGAAATACAGGGAGAAAAAGAGAGAAAGGAAGAGAAGGGAACAAGGGCCAGCAGCAATTTAGAGAACGAATCTGAAAGAGAAAACTGTACCGAGAAGACAAAAGCAGGAAATTTATGGGAAAATAAAATGGGGGAAATATAGAGAAAATGAAAGAGATGAATAGAGAGAAAAAAATGAAAGAGAGAAATAGAGAGAAAACGAATGAGGTAAAGATGTAAATCGAGACAAAAAAATGAAAGAGAGAAATAGAGAAATAGAAAGAAAACAAAAGAGGGAAATAGAGAGAAAGGAAATATAGGAAATGAGGAGAGAAAGGCAAATAGGCAAATAAATAGAAGAAAGGAAATTAAAAAAATACAAAGAGAAAGGGATATATAAAATATGGAGAGCAAAAAGATAAGAACAGACCATAAAGAAAATGTGTGGATATATCTCTATAGGAAGGGAAGTGGGATAAATAGAAATAGAAAAAGGAAAAGAGCAAAAAATACAGACAGTGAAAAAAAAGAAATGAGTTAATGAGGGAAATGCAGCAACAAAGATAGCAGACCAAAAATACAGAGAGTCATGTAGGAAAGAGAATAACCGAGAGAAGCACGAATTGTTTAGATATATCTGTGGGAGTAAGAAAGATTAAAGAGAAAAAACGGACGCAAGAAAATCAAAAGAAAGTGACAGGCTGAGAGAAAGAAAGTGATGGAAGAGAACAAGAGAGAGAGGGGAAGAGAGAGAAAGAGAGAAACAGAGAGAAAGAGAGACAGAGAAAAAGAGAGAGAGAAGGAGAGAGAGAGAAAGAGGGAGAGAGAGAGAGCAGGAGGAAAAAAGAGAAAGGAAACTGCTTTCACAATCCCAATAATTGTTTGCGTATACCTTTTGACTAAACACACAGGCTCATACAAGTCACGAGGAAAGGACAAAGACGGCTTACACAGACGTGCTTCAACATCCATCTCTCTTTCTTCACCTTCTCCTTTGTTGACTTTAATGCTCGCCTCCTCCCCTCCCCCGCCCTCTCTTTCATTCCTTTTCACTCTCTTTCTCTCTTTCTCTCTCTCTCTTTCTAAACATAGACCGAAGCAACAACAAAAGTGAGAAATCACGTTCTTTACTGCTCTGTTGAGTTTGTGTCCTGTATGTATTTATTTCCCTGCAACTGTTACCGCAATCATGTAGTAACCGAGGAAAGTACGTTCTATATATGTACACATATGTACGTCCCTTTGTACTCAGTTATGCTCAGGAGGATGCAGTGGGACAATGGGAGGGGTGGGGGGAAGGGTTTTCAAATGAATGTGTGAGACACGTGTATGTATGTACAGGCATAAAGGTAGGCATTTTGCGGAGTTGCTGAGAATGCAAACTGCCATGCCCTTCATGGAAGAGAAGGCCATGAAAGGGCGGTGATGAAATTACTTGAAGGAACCCAAGGAGCACTGTGTTAAACCGTCGAAAGAATCTCGGCCTTTAAGTATGAAAACTGACCAAGTCATATGTAATCCCTTTCTATGTACGATAGTGAGTTTTGACACTTAAACGACGATATTCTGAGACAAAGTTCGATTTCTGTATAAATTCGCAAACAAGGGCAGCAAGGAAAATACGGACAGGAAAAATAAGATAAGAGATTAAATGGTTGCAATTTTGCATTAAAATACACATGGCTAAACACCGAGCTTTGTACGTACGTGCAATTATGGAAAAACATTTTTCAGCATTTTGATGTAAGTATACTAGTATGTCACCTGTAATTAAATACGTATGCTCAAGCCAAAATCATAAATTCGGGAAAACACCTTAAAATCTTCCGTTTTGCTCCCAGGAAACGGACACACTATCCTCTCTCTCTCTCTTATATCAATAATATTAGCCTCATTATCCACAAAAAGCTCCGCTTCAATGGACAGACTTCACACCAACTCCTGTCACAACCACACAAAAGTTTGTCCAGCACCACGCCATCGCCGCCACTGCACTGGAGCTCTCACAAGAGAAAACCAGAGGCTGTCCAAACAGAAGGAGAAAGTTCCGAAGCAGGAAGAAAAATAATTAAAAGGGCGAAAAACTGCGAAAGGATACAATTCCTGGGAAGGAAAACGTGCAGTGAGCAGACGGATGCACACAAATAAAACGAGGGACAAGAGAGAGAGACAGAGAGAGAGACAGAGAGAGAGACAGAG
>JAQGBT010005924.1:0-13435 GCA_034698585.1 Disparrhopalites patrizii
ATATAGATAGAGAGAGAGAGAGAGAGAGAGAGAGAGTTAAAGAGAGAGAGAGAGAAAGAAAGAGAGAGATAAAGAAAGACAGAGAGAAAGAGATAGAGAAAGAAGAGAAAGAGAGAGAAAGAAAGATAGAGAGAAAGAGAAAGGGAGAAAGAGAAAGACAGAGAAAGAGGGAGAACGAGGGAGAAAGAGAGAGACAGAGGGAGAATGAGAGAGAAAGTGAGGCTACAAAGGGAGAATGATTTGGAGGAGCGAGCGGCATAGCTTCCGCTTTGCTAAGTAATAATATCATAACTATCTTGCGCACACACACACAGTCACGCTTACAAACCCAAAGATGTGAAAGCCACAGAGGAATTACATGTTTGAGGGAAAGCCTCGTTACTTGCATTACTAGTCGACACCATGATAAGTACGTAGTCTCTCATGTCTTTCCCTCAACATCCATGAATAACTGACACGGACGGCCCTGGAAAAAAAGTATTGGGGGAAGGGGAAGGAGGAGTGTGTGTGTGTGGTATTAGTAGATCTTTCCTCCCCACATTTTCCTTTGCCAGCACAGAGCGTGTGTAAAAATTAAGAAGAAGAATAATAATAATTTCCCAATCCACTACCCCAGTATTACTGGTTACAATAATGAAATTCAAAACAAAAAAAAACTTACACTCTTATACACCAGATGATTTACAGGGAATATTATGCACAGTCACTAACAACTCACCACTTTTCCTGGAGAAGGGAGCCCCCCTCAACCAGAGAAAATAAGCTGGACCATAAATCTCCAGTTCCTTCGATGGGGAGAAAGCTCTCTCTCTCTCTCCTCCATTAGGACGAGGGATGCGACCAAGTAGTATAATGTGTGCAATTAACACAAAAGCCTGTGTCTTGCGCCATCTTTTATTCTCATTACTTTTACCTTCTGTGTAACGTCGTGCTATGGAATTTTAATGATATTATAGCTATACATATGTACATATATGCGTGCATCTCCGTAGACAACCAATGGGAGTCATTAGCCCCCATTTATCCTTAGAGAATCATGAGTATATATAGAAATTAGTCTTTGATAACATCTACTTTTTTTCTTTCTTTTTTTCCCGTTGGATATTATGTAATCCTTATGGATGCCAGGCTCTAACTATATCTATGAAGATTGTCATGAATCACGCCGCGTGGGAAGGTTCCTGGAGACGCACCCACCTAGTATTCCCATGGACGTGAGACCTTACATAATATAATATTACAAGTTGTAAAAAAAAACAATTGCATTGACTATATCCAGGATTGGAGAAGAAGGCCGCTTTTCCATGAAGGATAAAAAGTCGTAATAATAATAAGGAATACGGACAGATTTGTATAGGTAAAGAAGTATGCAGTACGATTATAGCATTCAAAGGTTAATTCTTAGCTCGACGTGACACGTTTTCTCCCAAGCACGACAGGCTAATTCAAGGTTTGACCAACTTTCTCTCACTCAATTGAGCACTTTCTTTGCCAGTTGTAATCAAAATCACGCAAGGACTTTGACGGAGATAAGCTGTCGACTAGTAAATGAAAAGCATTTCAGGGAAAGAGAAGATTTTTTTTTAATGCTCAACCAAACATATGCATATATGTACATAATAACTTCCACCACAAGTCCACACAAGTCTTAGAGGGAGTGATGTTGAAAAGCAAGAGAGCCATAATGTACATTATGTGCCTGTGGAGTAGCTGTAATTGTTGACATGAAAGTCCCTTACACCCGCTTTGGACATACTCTCCCTCCTTTTCAAGTAGCCACACTGTGTCTGGAATATATATGCATATTATGAGTATAATTTTAGTTGAAGGAAGAAAAAAACTTATTCTACCCTGCACTACCTCCGTCTTAAGTACGTAGGTATATATCCACACGTATGAGGGTGAAACCATACGGTTCGCCTACTTTTTGTTTGAATGCTACTTCTACTACTAATAATGACGGGGCTAGTTTCTTTTTTTTGCAAACCACATACAACCCTCCCATATGAGGTGTGCATATGGGTTCGTAAACATTTATGTGACTTTTCGAGGGAGAGAAAGCCTCACGACCATTCAAAGACGAGGAGTTTTCTCACACTTTTAAAAGACTTTCATGAAGCATTACAGTCCATATATGTTTTTTAGTCTTGGACGGGAGGTTGTAAAAGTAAAACACTGGCTAGTAGGACAACAGTGAGAGGAGGGAGAGAGACAGAGGGAGAGAGTGAGAGAAAAGGAAAAAAGAAAGCCTTTTCCCCCGACCAGATCAAAGGAGTAAAAAAAGTCGGAGTAAATAAACACGGCTGATTCTTAAACATTTTACTTTTACCAACGCTCACACGTACACGCACGAGCCGGAGCAACTCATCAAAATTAGACAGAAATTACTTTTCCATCTATCAACAACTGTCACTTTGGTGTTCTTTATTTCATTTATTTCCTTTTTTTGTCTTCTTCTTCTCAACCCATGAGAGAAAGCATTATCTCCGAATTTTCCAGACTAGGCTAATTGATCCTCTTGTATCCACAATATATACGCCGACGAAAATACGAAGGATCCAAATAAGCGGAAGAAAATCCGTGAAGAGTCTGCTTTTGTTCCGTGTTTATATGTATGTGTGTGTTTGACTCGTGGGAGAAAGTGAACTTCTTTTTGGAAAAGGCAAGAGGGGGAAGCGGGTGAAGAGGAGATAGATTGGATAAGAACCAAGACATTTATTATTAATTGACATTTTCAAGAAGCCGCTTAGTTGTCAGCTGTCAGGATCCTGGTCAAGTCCAAGACTTTTCCAGGCTTATTGCTCGTGTAGGGGGAAAGTAGGAATAATAAACCTACATTTAATTGGCAAGTGTATAAATATAAGTCCAACCAGTGACAAGCTTGTGGGGTTACGAACTGACAGAAAAATACAAGTTTTTTTTGTTCTTGTGGTAAAAGATTTATTCCCAATAAAAGACAATTATTATCCGTGTATTTAAAAAAAAAAAGAAGAAGAAAAATCCGTGCACACACTTGCAGTAACAAAGTGAAGGAGAAAGCTGTTGATTACACAATTTCATTCGTTTTCACGAGAGTCACCAGCTCTTGTGTGTTTAAGAGGGGACAAAGAGAAAGGGAAAGAAGAAAGGAAAGAGTGTAATGCTTGACTTGCTTTAAGAGCTGCTCTTCTCATCCCTTTTATCCCTTCCATTGTATTTACAGTGGTAGGAGTGAGTGTGTGTTCAGACTAAAGGGGTAAAAAAAATATACCCTGTCGGATTGCTCTTGTGTGTGTCAAGTATTCCTAGTTCTATCACGTCCTTTGTGTACAGCCTCACGGCATATTTCATCCTTTCCCTCTACACTCTTTCGGCCTTGCTTTCTCAAGTTGTTGCGATCAAGTAAAAAAAAACAAAGTACACACTCAACTGAGAGACTATTTTTTCCCTTCTTGGTGAGATATACATAAGTACCACAAGGTGAAGAAGAAAAAACATTGGAGGAAGCAACCAAGTTTTTTTTTTCTCTCTCTCTCTCTCCATGATGATGATGATGATGAGTGGCTCCCATCAACTTCTCGTTGTCTCCGTAGTTTTTCTACTGGCCTGTCTAAGTCAAGTCCTGGCTCTCAATTGTATGGTCTGTCAAAATTGTGCAGAGCTCAACTTGGACCAGAATATAACGCGAGGATGTGGGAAGAAGGAAAACAGATGTATTGTAAGTTACCATTTCCTGTATCAAAGACAAAATAACTAAAGGGAAATTATGTAGAGAGCAAAGAGAAAAAATACGTACATCCACCACTATTCTAATCAGCCTAACGCTATAATGGGTAGTGCTAGAGCTCTTTTCCGTTTTCCAGGTTGTGGTTCAACCGGCAATTCGAGTATTTGTGTGTAGGAAAAGTAACCTTTTGTGTCTGTTTATCTGTATCTACTAAAAAACATCCACCGAGATAAATACGATAGCTTTCCATGTGCCACCTTCCTATTCGCGTGTTATTTTCTCTTCCACTCCCCACCACTCTTCTGGCGATGGCGATACAATTGACTAATAAGTATATGGGTACTGACTGAATCTATAAAAAAGGAAAAAACCTTTATTCCCTGCTCTTCCCTATAGAATGTACACATCTAAAACGGACGGGACTCCTCGCAACCATGATATTCTCTGGGGGATTGTGAGAATGTCTTGGTTTGATGCCGCTGTAGAAAAACTCTTATGAGGGGGAAGAGATAGGTAATACATGCGCGCTCTCATGAAATCCCTGCCATGTGTATGGGACGATGGGATTCATCTTCTGGTGAAAGATGAGAAGGGAAAAGGGTTGTAGATTCTACATCTCTCCTTTTATCCTGTAATAGAGAAAATGAGAGTTTTGTGAAAACGATTTCCTGTTAGAAATTACCACTACTCCCTGAGTCGGAAGTTCAATTTTGCAAATTGTATCCGATTCCTTCTAAACTCATTTACTTTCCATTTTCCTTCGGGGGGGAGAAGAGGAGAGGATGAGAGGAACTAAATTGAAATAGTCTCATTCTGGGGTTTGTGTGAGAACATCTACCATAATTATTAATGATCCACGCTGCAATTAGGTTTTCCAAGAAATTGAAATGAGAGGTGAAAACCCACGTAAGGAAAGGTGGGATGGGGTTTTGTGGTTAAAAATGTACGTCATTCCATATACATATACATATACCTACATATGTTCTCATCATGAGAAAATCCTATTTTCGTTACATCCCACTTTACCAATCAGGCACGAAGCTTCGGGGCATCGTGGGATTTCTCTCGTCAAAAATGCACGGAGAAGCTTCGACTTCAGGGGGGAAATGTTATTTAAGGTGACATTAATGCAAAAGGAAAAAAAATGGCACGGAAAGACGGAAAAGTTGCATGTCTCACATATTGAGAGTCCAGGGAATTTGCGGGAAGTTAATTGCTAAAAAAAAGGGGGTTGACGACGGTTCATTGACACTCAAAACTCGGTCATTTATAGATTTCCCGTCGAATGTTGGAGATGTCAAAGTTCGTTCAATCCACTAAAGTTTTTGGATTGCGCACCGGAAGTTTTTGCCAAGTATGAAGGGAAAAAAACCAATTTGAGCAGATTCCTTTTGTCCTACATACATTACATGTACGATGAACCTTCAGACTCTCTCCTTGCATATGAACGAGACGGAAAGGAGAAGATTAATTTTTGCGAAAGAAAAATAATACGTATTTTGATAACTTGGTCCAATGTGTCGTTCCTCGTACGAGTTTTTACGCCCCAAAGTAGTAATGATTCCTACTTTCATTTCCAGTAGAGAGAAAAAAAAACAAGGGCTTGGAATTTACGTTGTACTCCATACATTACGGCATTGTATCTCCACAAGAAAAACTTCGGTAGTTACAAGGGGGAAAAAAGTTTTTAAAACTTTGCCTCTCTTGTTTTGTCAGTGAAGCAGTAGCACTTGAGATACGGGTCGTAGTACAACAGTGACAGTGAGTATCCATGTATTCCTTTCTACAGCATATTGCTTTCACTCCCTGAAAGAAAAAAAAAGCGACGTGTATGACTTACCATCACTGCCATTTCCATCTTCCCCCTGCATACATATAAAAAGTTGACGTAATATTTCCACCGCAGATTCCACCCGGAAAGCGAGAAAAATGAAAGTCACGGAAACAAATGTCTTTCCCCCTTCTGTTTTATTACTGACTTGCCAACTAAATAATTTTTTGACCTCCACGCACACTGCATTTCAGAGAGGGAGAGAAATGACATGCCCGTATATGTCTGTAGGAGTACATATGGAAGGAATTCTGCTGTTGCAAAGAGTTGGATGCGCAAGGATAATAACGGGAGGGACAGAATGTGTTGCAAAATTATGAGTAATGGGAATCCATTCCCCCACACAAGATAATTTCTAAGGGGTAAGAATAAGGTGTCACATAGTGTCCGTGCAATATAAAAAGCTGCAGTAAAATACACCAGTGATACTAGTATTGTTGGAGATAAAACGAGACAACATCTCATTCGGATATCATATAAAAGGACATTCAAAGGCAGGAAGCTCTCTGGCCCGTTCCGCTCCATTACAATGTGAGAATACAAATCTCTTCATGATTGTTCAAAAATAACAACACGGATGGAAGTAACTGGCGGCTTTCGTAGCTTCCAACACGATGCAAATATTGTAAAAATGTAATAATCATAATTTAGACGAACCTATTTCGAACTACTTGGAGCGTGTTAGGAGCCATTTGATCCACATTTTTCTTTCCTTATACAATTACACACATAGTATATGCTCCTGTTTTTCAATAGTTTTTCCCCTTCCAATCTGTGCTATAGCCTAAAGAAAAGCAATCTCGAGCCGTTGCTTTCTCAAGTAAATACGATTAAAAAGTGAAAAGCGCCCTTGCAAATTTATTTAATCAATAATGTTTCATTTTAAATACGCTGAATGCAAAAATCCGAGGACCATTGCTATCTATACTGTGTATAATATAATGGAAAGCCATTCGTATACATGCAAACCAATAAATTAATAGTCCAGAGCAGCGATTCCTTCATAAATCTCCTCTCCCTTCGATGATTGCAGCCATACATACTATGTACATTTGTATTTAGTGCGTGATTTTCTGGTCTCCTTCCATTTTTTTCTTTTTCCATGGCCCTTCTTCGTGAAAAAAATGCAAATAGTAATAATAAAGACTTGCGTGAGTCACTTGGCTTGTTTTAGAGGTTGAAGAAAAATACACGGTGTTGAAAAGAAATTTGACCCACTTTCAACCCCTCCCGTATCAAAGCTGTGGGGACAAATCTGTTAAAAAACTTTGAAGGCCAGAGCTTTTTTGTCCTTGGTCGTAGTGCAAATTCTGTAGGAAATGACGTGGTTTTGTTTTTCTCCCATTGTAGTACTTACCCCCTTCGTGCCGACCTTCTACCACCTTTGAAATTGTGTTGATGCGTACGTGGTGTACAATATATTTAGAACTTTTACACTATGGATTACTAGAATTTACATTGTAAAAAAAAAATCATTGCGACCCGGCCTGAATCCCATTTTTTCAACTTTAAGGAAGTTGTAACCAGACTAGTTGCCCGTCATTATCGTTCACTAGCAATTATTGTTCTAATCTAATTACTGTTCTACTAATTGTTTCTGCAAGGACAATCGCTTCTACTCCTATAGAACATCTCTGGACTGAGTTTTCAAATACTTTCCAGGGTTTTTTTTACCTCATTTATTACATACATGAAATATGAATCATATGAGACCAGAAGATTCCGTCTAGACCTAATTTCTCATGAGCTATAGGGATCCTGAACAAGAAAAATTATGCAGCATACGGTGTGCCATTTGTCAAGAGCAGATGCATAGGAGAGGGGAGGAATAATAGTTTTGTCGTAGAAAGTACAACTATGGATGTGCGTAGTAGCTAGGATGGCTGGGAACAAGAAAAAAGGTAGAAATTTGTCACTCATGCAGGCTTTCTCTTTGCTCGCTTTCTCTTGTATTTTTTGTGAAGTTTTAAAAGAAAAAAAAAGCAATCTTTTTTCTTTCTCCCTCGCTCTTTCTTTTTTTAATAGAAAATGATCCTGGTGAATGACGAGGTGGATCGGACCTGTGGAGAGTCTACCAAATGCGTAGGACGTGTTCCCACTCGGAAGCCTCGGTCCCTTATCAATAAGCCCAAGTCGAAGCCTGAAGAACTCACCAACAACGCTCCGAAGCAAAGGACAAGTAATTAAAACATTTCCAAAATTATAGTGTGTAGTGAAATTAATTTAAAACTTTAACAAGTGTTGCGGAGCTGTCAATTTCAATGGGATTTCTCCTTTTCTACCCAGCTCCTTTGGGAGTGATACATGTGGTACTCGTCTGTGTCTCTCCTCATTTTATTGAAATAAAATGCTCTCGGCACAAAGTGAAGGGAAACTTTCCGAGACAAACTATACTAATCACTGTTGAGTGTCGTACGAGTACTGGAGAGTCACAGACTGTCGCAGGATTGCACTCATATATACATACATGCAGCCAGTAGGAGAGGGAAAAAAGTAATATTTAATTAAAATTACCCCCTCACTTCTGACCGAGAATGACCTAGCACTGCTTCACATGCACCAACAAATGTTACATTACATACATGTTTGAAAAGTTTGTTCTCCTTTTCCTTTTTTTTTTTTTTTTACTATGAGACATTCGCATCCACTATTTATCCCGTCCCGAAAGTTGCACAACCATAATTACATGTTTAAACACCCACGCAGCGGTTGTCTGTGAGCTTGGACTAATGCATGGCCATGAATGCGGTGATGATCCATACTAATTCGAAATTGCCCTCAAATTCCTTCAGTAATTGTTCCAGTGCTGGAGCAGTGATGGCACGAACGTGAATCATGTCATTCCCCTGATGTACAACAGCACGATAGGAATTTTGAGGCTATTTCCCTTCCTCTTGGCCATCCAACACGTCGATCAAGTGTGCTGTGTAGGCACACATTTCATACATTGACTCCTCTTTAAAATAACCATCATTTTATGTAATGACAGGGAGTTCCCCATTTGCACACCTTCCAAACGTTAGTTGCATACATTGTTTTTGCTTCCTGCAGGAGAGGAGGAAATTTTTTCCAGCTTTAAAAAACAAATCCGAAAACGGAGTCAGCAAAACGTCCAGTTAACTCTTATAGGCAATGAAAAAATCGATCATTCCATGTTCAGTTGTAATTCTCTTAACTTTCTTGTTAAATATCCAGTGAAAGTTATACTTGGGAAGCTTTCAGGTCAGCCGGGACTTGCATGGGTGGAAGCTTCGTAGAGTAAACAGAAGAAAAATGTATATGCTACTCCTTGGCTGTACCTCCTTGTCAGGGTAGAAAGTTTGTTTTTCACTTCCTCCAATGTGTACCTATTTGCGTGTTTCCATTTCTTTCCTTTGAAGTCTGTGTTATCCACACTTGAAATCGTGAAATGTAAGTCGGATTGGGGCGGCGCTATTTTATAAAAGGTATATGGGTGAAAGGGAGAATCTTATTGAAATGTCAAAAACATCTATGCTTACTTTAAATCAGTAAATATGAGAGAAGACTTTTCAAAGTATTGACTCCGATTCTGCAACATACGCAGGATGATGGTGAAAGTAGGATGTACACACATAGAATTGCCTTATCACACCATGCTCGGCTCACATGTAATTGCTTCTAAAGGGGAAGAGGAAGGAATAGGGACAGCCACGGACTTAAATGCATCCCTAAAACCCAGATAACCTGATTATCTCCTCTGTAGACTAGATTCAAAAGAATAGCTGGGCTTTAGCAAGAGCTACGAGCTGGTTTTCTGGTAAAAATGGAGTTAGACAGGGCGCCTGGATATCGTCTCGTACAAGTGTGTGTGTGTGTGTGTGTGCGTTCATTTCGCCCATCTTGTCCATTAGAGTGTCTTTATTAAAAGTAATGGCTCACATTAAGTGATGACAAACCGACAAAAGCAATATCTGCATTAACGACACATGTTTTCACACAGTAAAATCCGGTCGGCAGGTTTATTAACCCTTAAAGCTAATCTTAATAGGCGAGATAAACTTCACGACTATATAATATTAATAAAAGTGCACAACTTTCACTCTCTCTTGCTTTCCCTCCCTCTCTCCCTCTTTCGAAGTTTCTCTCTCTTTCTCTCTATCTACTTACGCTTGTATGTACACCTGAGTGGATGAATAGGAGAAAGTGAGGAAATAGAAGTTACTAGTAGGAAGTCATAGGATGAAACCAAAAGAGACAAATATTATGCAGTTCCTATTAGGCCTTTGGTACTGTGGCACAAAATAGGATTATATGTCCATCTTGCAGGGTAATAAGAGACACATGATGAATAATAAAATAGGTAGTTGTGTTTGTGTTCTATATAGATATTTATACATTCTTCCTTTCTAGAGGCTAAAAATGACACGACACGAGAACAACTCATATTGATATGAAACTGATGACAAAAGACATCTATTTCCGCCAGGTCATATTTTGTATTGTCTCTATTCCTCCGGTCGAAATATATCATCTATACCCATTGGTTATTTTATTGGAAATAAACAAGTCAAATAAAAATCCGGAATTAATTAATGCAGCCCGCCAGATTTGGATTCGGTAGTATCACTCTCATGAGACGAGGGCGTTGATGGACTTTTAGTGCGGCAATTGGGCAAATTTACTAAATTCTACCACGGAAATTTGTGCCCTAGCAGCGTACGTCGTACCGTAGGAATTATTGAAACGGGGTAGTGCATAAATAATATGCGTACGAATATGATTTGCGCAGTACATGTCTCGTTCACCAGCAAATTACATTGACTGGCCAAGAGATACACATTGCAGCACGGGCAACGTAACCTGTCACTGGTCACGAGTCTCTGCGTCAAAACCTATTAGTATCTACGAATGTAAAATTTTCGGAAAGTATAGATTCTTGTTCAATTGTGGAAAGTAGGCTGTAATCGTAAAGATTAGATAAAATAAGCCAAGGTGCAGCCAAGAAAGCGAATGTAGTGTCATCGTGATCGCGGTTAATTATCCCAGAAAATTAATTGTGGCAGGTTCTGTTTGTGACTGGAGAAACGACATTATAAAACTATACACATGTCCATTTTATATGTGGGATTGACATGAGAGAGAGTATCCATATATAGTTTAGGGGAAGAGAAAACATTAGAATTAACGCCGACGAAGATTATCTCGTAGATCCACGACATTTTCACATTATGAACAATAAGCAAATTAAGGTCGTAGTATTCTATAATAGTAGGTACATGGGGCCAAAGAGAGGGAGAGTAATTCTTGATATCGATTTAGACCCTGTGTAAACAATTTAATGAACGGTGACACCTGACAAGGATCACGCTATCAGATGGAGAGGCAAGTGCCTGCTTCTTCCTCGCCTTCGCTGATATACTTTCACCCTTTCTCCGACACTCACTTTTTTCTCTCTCGAACTTGGTACTTTTCACTGTCGGAGCTGTCATTCTGCCTTTGAGTTTATATCACCGTGAAAAGTAAAAAGCAGGCTGTAAAATAAGGACTCTACTTTGGCAATTATTATATGTTCACATGATGTACGTGATTTTATTTTAATGCAGTTCGGCAGTTATTAGCACCACCCGCGGCCGGAGGTGACGGGAAACCCGAAACGGTTGATGTTGCCGCACTCTTTTGCTGTGACACGGACGAGTGTAACCACACCTCTAGGATGAACACCAATGTCCTATATCTTTTTCTTCTGTGTTCGTCCAGTGTTCTTATGTATCAATATTTCCTCGTTTTTAATTTGCATTAATTATTGAAATGGCCTAAGTTTTACTATTACTTTAATGTATTAAAAAAAATCCAATTATGTTCGTAAAAATCCGTAGACAAGAGTACGGACAAATCCTGTAGGAGTCATAAGATGACGTTGACATTAGTTTAATTTTTATTGGAAAAGTACGATGTTAGTTTGGTTTGGACATTCGTATTTTGACCTCTACTAATGTGGTTTTATTTCTGAAAAAGTACGTTCTTCATCCCTGGAAAATCTCTTACTCAGGTGAAATAATTTTTGATATGATGTAGCAGAGCTTCGGAGCTAGAATTGATTTAGCATAAAAATTGTACGTTGCATGAGGGTGAATCAGTGAATGTATCAACCCAGGAAGCACTCTGAAATATTGAATTAATGCATGAAATGGCACAGGAATCATAGGTACTTGATATAGTATGTAATTATCGTATGCATGCACGTACTTATATACCCAACCTGATGAGACACCATTCATTATACAATGGAAATTTCCTATTCTGTTTATGCAAAGATAATAGCTAATACGTATACTTAAATGTCAACAATAAGGCAACAACTCAGGTGCTACAGACACGCTTAAACTTCAGACAGAATTGTAGCTTTACATTATTATTCCGGAAGATTATTCCGAAAGATTATTCCGGAACTAACTTACCAATTTCTTCTTGATTTACACCCACAGCATACCTGAATTCATATACAATAAAATAAATAAATTCAATTGAATTCAAAAGGCACAGCGTATAGAATTCATATTGTCAGCACTTAAATACATTAAGGAGTAATAAGGGATGTTTATATAAAAAGTTATTTGATGAAAAATTCGTAACCTTTCAAATAATGACTATCTCTAACTCAAGAAGACATGTATATGTACATATGTATACATAAGTATACATTTATTCTGCGTCCGCCCGCCAGTGCGGAAAAATCGTTTACCGTCCTCAATACAGATTATGGCAACACCGACACTGACGTTCTCTTGTTTTAAACAATTATACAAACAAGTTCTGTCCGACAAGATCATATAATCAAAGTCCACCATGATATAATGAAGAGGTATAATTGCCCGACACCCGGCATATTCTGTGTTCATTACGTCCAAACATAAGGTGAGAGGTTAGGTATTTTGTCAACGAGTTGTCCAAAAAATCAGACGAAAAAATAAATATTCTTAAAGCTTTAACAGCCGTCGAATTTGTAAAAGATTACTAGACGATTAAGGCCGAAAGGATATTATTACAGCTACGTAGAATAGCTTATCTGTCTACAGGACCTTTGTGTAAGATCTTTTTTTTTCAATTGTCTAGTGTAGTAACTGTTACAATTTTATTAAGTCTTCAACATATAGTTGTGTTTACGGGTGATGCTAATTATGCGCTAGTTTGCATTGTTGTGATTACCTCGTAAGTACTACTAAGGAAGCGTAACTGTATACATTGAAACCGGTGACTTCTACAACATTGATCAACCTACCTCCATTTTGTAAAATGTACAGGTTGCACTAACCTACTCATTGTATATTTCTGTATCAATAAAAATATCATCCATCAGAATTTCATATGTATGTATGTTTTTAACAGGGCTAATAAAGTTTCTGATTTGAAATTAAACTGTACCTGTACAGAATAAAGAATAAAATAAAAACACATTGTAATTCTCCTTCCATTATTTGAGTTCTCATTTCTTTGATGACTGGTCCGGCTTGTTTCATAAAGCAAAAAATGTTGTAACACAAACTGTGATTGGGGAAAACGCAACGTCGTTTCAAGCACCTGTCATCGTTTTTCAGCAACTATATTAAAAGTGAACCTGACGAGGTTGATTGTTGTTTACAAATGAAGCAATCATTTTATCATGATTTGTTTCTGCATAAAAGTAAGTTTTTACAGGGATTATAAATACCAGTGTGCAAATAAAAATGGCGTACAGAGACTGATGCACGCAAAATCCAATCATTGAAAAATCTTATCGTAAAGTGCCCCTACCGATCATCTTGTAGAGGTACTAACGATCCTGTGAAAAGTACCCCCACAGTACTAAAACTAACTGAAATGAGGGGTGCCCACGAATTTAGGTATCACGGTCACTTTTACCATTTTAGCCGCGCCAATGGTCACCAAAATATTTGGAC
>JAQGBT010005925.1:0-13434 GCA_034698585.1 Disparrhopalites patrizii
TCTCATTATGGATCTCGCTCTCCCCCAGAAAATTCGCGAAATCGTGGAGAGATTAGCGAAATTATTGGCACTCTCCAAGTCCCTCTACTGCCTCATCATCTCCCTTGGCCCTCCCAATATTGGATCTAAATGTGTGTTCCGATGTGAGTTTTCACATCGGACGTTTGCCCGACTGTTTGATGAGACACTTGAGAAAACCGGAATTATCCGCCCTCTCGCACCCTCCCAAAAATCCTCTCCTTTGTAGGGCCACAAATCCTGTTTGGTTTCTCTCTCATAGCCTCCATCATGTGCATACAGGTTGACTGATATGAGGCTGGTGTCTGAAGAGGGAATTGGCGATAAACAAATGATAGACGAGAGGGGGAGTGCTTCTCTGTGAGTGCAGGACAATTCCCTCTATTATACTAATTCCCTGTGATTACGTAAGTCTTGTCACAAAAATTTGTGCTGACGGAGCGTCTTCCCCTTTTCTCTCTCTCTCTCTGTCTCGCTCTCTCTCTGTCTCACTCTCTCTCTCTGTCTCTCTCTCATTGTGGCAGAAAAACTCCTTTAGCGTGGCCTACTCCCCCTCTCCCCCTGGACGTCCCTCTTGGAAGAGTGCATCCCCTCTTATCTCCCACAAGCACTCTTCCACAAACAGTTTCTAATCTCCATACATTTTATTTATTTCAAGTATACTTTCAAATTTAATCTAATAATATCATTTTTTATGATGAAATGTTTTTTGGTGTTAGTCTCAGAAAAAAGATGATAAGATATTGCACATTTCATGTCATGACACTTTCCTCCGTTCAAAAGATTAATAGGGAGCTTTACGCGAATTGTCCAGGGGAAAATGCAACATAGTCTCTCATTCTCTCTCTCTCTCATTTTCTCTCTCTCTCTCTTTCTGTCACTCTCCGAGTTCAATCACACAAGCCATTTCCGCGAGCCTCGCACTTATCACCCTTCCCATTGACTTTTATGCACAGAAAAACAATTATTTGGAGAAGAAACAACAAAAAAGACAGTGTACTTTTATTCTATTGATTCTATTTGTCCACAAAGAGAGTTCATTTCTGTGGAAATTTTTAAACGATCATTTTTTCTCCCTCTCCTTCTCTTTCTGTCTCTCACGAGCTGACAAAAGACCCCAGACAAAAAGGGCAAGCGTTCAGCAACCCCTCTGGACGTGTGTGGAGGGAGTCAATAAAAAAAACTAAATACGTATAAATATCACGTAATGTGTGTGGTCAACGAGATGAGGAGAAAGCGTGGGAGTCGGGGATTTACTAGGCTCATACATAAGGAAAGCGAACATTGTGTCGGATGGTGTATTATTATTTTTGTGTCATTCTCCTTTTTATTTTCTTCTCAGAGAGAGAGAGAGAGCAAAATATAACAGCCGGGAAATTGCTTTGTATGACTTGGAGGAGATGGAGAAGGCGGAGAGGAAAGAGGAGGAAATTCGTTTTCATGGATAGTCTTGACGTGTGGGCAAAAGAGAGAGAGAGAGAGAGAGAGAGAGAGGGTGAGAGAGACGAGGGAAAAAGGACACACCATGTATTATTTATGGTGAGTGAAACGGTTCAAAGTACACCGTTGGTCAGGAGAGAGCAGAAAAAAAGGGAGAAACAGAAAAACAGAGACGAAAAAGAGAAAGAGAGAGACGACAAAGAGCGAGAGAAGACAGCCGAGACAACACCGGTGGATAGTAAATGGATGGATAAAAATCGACAGCCAAGTCCCGGTATTAACCGTCTCTCTCTGTCTCTCTCCGTTCTTCTCTCTCTGTCTCTCTCGATTCTTCTCTCTGTCTCTCTCGGTTCTTCTCTTTCTCTCTGTCTCCATCTCTCTCTTCACCATTGCCACACGTCTCTCTCACTCTCTCTCTCATTCTTTCTCTCCCGAATCCCCTCATTTCCTCCCGACCTTTTCCCCGGTCAATTTCCCTCTTTTGAACATTCTCCCTCTCTCCCTGTCTTAAAGCTTCTGCTTGTCTCGCTGTGGTCGTCTCTCTCTCTCTCTCTCTCTCTTGCACTCCCCATGGCCTCTTTCTGGTCCTATTAGAAAGGAGCACCACGCAATTTCGTGAGACCCACTCACTCATTGAGACTGGCAGTCAGTCAGAAACACACAGACAAGAGAGAGAAATGAGAGAGAGAGAGAGAGAGAGAGAGAGACAGAGAGAAAATAAGACGAACTGAGAAAAAAATCCTTCCATACTCCCCATCATATAAAAGAGTTATAGATATTATTTTCCCCTTCAATAATAGTGGAGTAAAAAATGAGAAAAAGTTGCACCGTGCAATAGTCATGCACTGGCTGGTAGTGAATTGTTAAATTAAAACGAGGATCAACGGATGTGGTTGAATACATTTCTTCCTTTCTTTCCCTCTCTCTCTCTCTTTCTCTCTCTCTCTCAATTTCTCTCGCTGTCTCGCTCTCTTTCCACGCTCTCCGTCTCTAATGGGATGTTCCAGAGAGGCATGTGTTGCCCGCTTTCTCCCGCGCCGACCCAAGCCATTACGGAGTGCGACGGGTACAAACGTTTGGATTTACTTTGTCCTCCTATCTCTTCCTTTCTCTCTCTCACTCTCTCTCTCGCTTTCTCTCTCTCTTTCCCTCTCTTCAGACACAAACAATGTCTGTTCACCCCGAGCATGGGGAGAGGGAATCTAGATTGAAAATGGGTGCTAGACGGGAGTGAAATGGACATACATTTCTTTTTCTCCCGCTATTTTCCCCTCTCTTGTCTCTCCTTCTCCAGCCATTTGGTCCCTGGAAGGAAATTTCTTTTTCTTCCCCTTTGAAACTATACCTTTTTGCTCCACAATGGGATATAGGAGAATGCATGTTCGAAATTTCCTCCTCCTCCTCCCTCTCTTCTCTTTCTCTATTCAGGTTGGAGCGTGAAAGTGTGGAAAGACAGAAACTCGATTCCATTGATTTTTTTTTCACTACTGGCTCTTTCCCCTCTATTTCTCCCTCTTGTGTAGACGGAATGGGAAAAGGGTACTTTTCTATATGGGCAATTCCAAGATCTATGTAGCTCTACTTGGCTACCAGGCCTTGTTTAGGGGGGCTCAACATTATTTTATGGACTCCTTACCCTTAACTAGAACTGGGACCTTTTCTCTCCTTCTCTTTCTCTTTCTCTCTCTCTTTCTCTCTCTCTTTTTCTCTCTTTTTCTCTCTTTCTCTCGCTTTCTCCTGCTTTCTCTCTCACTTTCCTTCTCCTGCCGCTCTCTCTCCCTTTCCAGTGTCGGTCAATTGCTCTCCGTTGGTTCCGAAGCAAATAAATAGCGACTGTTTAATTTTCCTTATGGCTCAAGTATTTCGTTGTTTTGCTGGTCCTTGAGAGGAAAAGTGAGTTGTTGAGAGACTTTCGGGGGACGATTGACGGGCGGATCGGAGAAGGCGGGAGGGAATGAGGGAATCCTATAAAACATGCGGGTGGGAGTGAGAAATATAGCCCGAAAGAGTGCAAGGGACTGTGAAGAGAGAGAGAGAGGACGAGAGGAAGAGAGTGCCTAAGAGAGAGAGAGAGAGAGTGACCAAGAGAAAGGGTGAAATAAGACGTAAATAAAGTGGAACAAGAAGGAAAGAGGAGAGATTCGGGAGATGTTGACAGTTTGGAGGGCTATTCCATGTGTACTATAATGTCCATTGGCGGGGTCCATGTGTGTCCGAGGAGCTTGGAGAAAGTCAGGTCGGATTTTCAATAAATTAAGCGGATTTCTGTTTTCCTCTGGTCCTCCTCCCGGGGAAAGCTGAGGTGAAAGGAAGGTAAGAGAAAAGGAGCTTTTTTTCCCTCTTGGGAGTCCCTTTCTCTGGCCTTGTCCGCCTACTTTAGTACGTCGTAGTGCAAACAATTCCTTACGCTCACTTTCTCCCGTGTCTCGCTCTTTCTCTTTAGGGAAAAACTGAGCATTCTCTCTCTCTCTGTCTCTGTCGTTTGGGACATTGTCTTGCTCCTTTTTCATTGGAGACATTTCTCTCTCTCTCTCTCTCTCTCTCTCTTTGTCTTCTCCCTCCAATTTGTGACAAGGACTTCACCCATGTTTACCTTCCCTCTCCCGTCGCCTTCCATCATGGAATTCAAATGTCAGTGTGTTCTTAATTGATTTGTTTACCTTAGAGGGCTGGCGGGGGGAGGGAGGCCCCTTTTCTCTTAATTGCTTCGTGTTTCAACATTCCCGTCCTCCACGCACGTTTTTCACCTCCAATGGGGAAAAGGAAGGAACAAAAGCCCGGCACTTCCCACGCTTTCTAAACGATTAGGATTTTTTTTTTTTTGATCCCTCATTTTCCTCTGGAAAGATAATTTTTTGGATTTATTTGGTCCTGGAAAAAAGTCCCCTTTTTCATTCATTTCTCCCTACAAATGTGTTCGGTAATCAAGCAAATGGGGTATCCCCAGAATAATCAAGTTAGGGGGTAGCCCTAGAAAGGCTACGGTGGGGGTTGAGGCGATTAGAGGGATTTATAGAGACATTTATAGGGAAATTGTGAATGTGAATAGACCTTTAAAAATTGGCGGCGCCCTTGGAGATCAATGTGGATGGTTCCCATTTATTTTTTGAGAGAAAAAAATGGGGGAAATCGAGGAGAGGGAAATCACCAGTTGAAAGTTGGGGGATTGATAGGGGCGAGATGAAAAGGGGGGAAAGTCATTCCGTGGCACGAACACAAAGGGAGAAAATGGTTCTTGATGGTGTCAAGCCTCCTTCCAGGAGAAAGTTCTCTCTCTCCACCCTCATTTTCTCCACGCAAAGTCACTTTCTCCTTCCCTTTTTTCGGGTAAAAAAAAATCTTTCTCTATCACAAACTTTTTTTTTTGGATGGAGGACAAGTATAGAAAAGTGAACTTTGGCTAAAGTGTCAGAAAATCTTAAATGTAAAAGATGGAAAAAATAAGGAAAAAGGGTGGGAAAGTGGGGGAAAGTTGGAGAAAGTTAAAAAAATAAACCTTCCCGAAAAAGTTGAGGACGTCATAGGAAAAAGATGTTATGAGGGGGGAAATTGACTGAAAAATCAGAGTGTGGACAAGGCATAATGGAGGGATGGTGTGTGCTAGGAGGGGATTGGCAGAGGAGGAGGAGACGGAGGGGACGGAGGGGACTCCGTCCTCTTTTCTACATTGAGATATCATCACGGACTTTCTTTTGGGGAAAAGAATGAAAGGAGAGGAACTCCTCCAAATATCAACATGAGCAGAATGGGCTTAATGTCCACTTTTGTGAGGGTGCAAAATGCTTTCCCACCACGGAGATTTATAATCACTATATACATACATATATACCTAGGTATGTATACATATGTACCTATGTACATTTTGTATGCCTTCACAAAAGATTCTCCATTCGTATGAAGTGGACGAGGTAAAAAAAAGGAGGCTTTTGTGCTTCATATGAGACGTACTCGTCCAAGGATGATGATGATGATGATGATGATAATAATAGGATGGCCAAAATAATTTTTCCACCGAGGGATAATAAAGCACATTAGAATTCCACTTGGAAGTTATACCGGGGGAATAATAATCATACTACGACTTTTTTTTCTCTCTCTTTCCCTTGTGTGGGCGAAAGTTTTTCCTGGAGCCAACACACCTCTTTCTCTCTCACTTGATCGAGCTCTCACTTTCTCAGGGATTTCCTCTCCTGTAACCGCCTTTACTCTTTCTGGGGTCTCTCTCTCAAGTTTTTACTTCCTTTTAGTATTCTTTCCTTACTCAATCTCTTTGCGAACATCCTTTCTTTCTCTCGATTTTCCATTTCTCTATTTTCTCTCTATTTTCTCTCGATTTTCCATTTCTCTATTTTCTCTCTATTTTCTCTCGATTTTCCATTTCTCTATTTTCTCTCGATTTTCTCTCGATTTTCCATTTCTCTATTTTCTCTCGATTTTCTCTCGATTTTCTCTCGATTTTCCATTTCTCTATTTTCTCTCGATTTTCTCTCGATTTTCCATTCCTATATTTTCTCTCTATTTTCTCTCGATTTTCCATTCCTATATTTTCTCTCGATTTTCTCTCGATTTTTCATTCCTATATTTTCTCTCGATTTTTCATTTCTATATTTGCTCTCGATTTTTCATTTCTTTATTTTCTCTCGATTTTTCATTTCTATATTTTCTCTCTATTTTTATTTCTCTATTTTGCATTTTTGTTTTCTCTCTATTTTCTCTCGATTTTCCATTTCCCTATTTTCTCCTGATTTTTTATTTCTCTATTTTCTCTTCATTTGTGATTACTCTATCTTCTCTCTATTTGCCATTTCTCTATCTTCTGTGTATTTTTTCGCTATTTGCCATTTCTCTATTTTCTCTCTATTTGCCATTTCTCTATTTTCTCTCTATTTTTCATTTCTCTATTTTCTCTGCAGTGGTTATTCCTATATTTTCTGTCTATCTCTCTCTTATTCCGTGTGTGCTTTTCCCTGTTTTATTTTTCCCGTTCGCTCCTTGCTATGTTGCAGTTTTCTACAATATTTATCTTTACGTTTTCCATTATTTTTCTTGATTTCTCCTTTCCAGACAATCTCTTCTTTCTTTTTCTTCCTCCTATTTTCTCTCGTTTCTTTCTGAGTACGTTTTCCTACAGCGGGTATTGATTTCTCTTTCTCACTCGTTCCTCCTTTATGTTTTCTTCTTGTCCCTCTGTTTTCTCTCTGTTTTCATTTCGTTCCCATTTTGTCTCTTTCTCCCTCTTCCCGGGTTGTTCCCAATTCCTCTCCGTAATTCCCTGTCCTTTCTCCCCACACTTTCTCCCCCCCCCATCTTTCTTCCGGATCACTTCCCCCTTGTTTATTTCCGCCAGCACTCACTTCAGTGTTTTGTTTGCTCGTGTATTTCCTTGACGTATTCGAGGACGGCCATACCTTCCCCATTGTCTCCTTTTGTCTCCCCAAAGTCCCGTCTCTCTCTCTCTCTCTTCGCCTCTCTTTGTGCCGTAATGTCCCTCCTTGTACGTCTTCACTCTGACTAGGGAGCATTAGCATAAAACTCATCATATATGAGGAGTAAGTACATAATTCCTGGGGTCTATTGATGGCAATTCCTCCATTACACAGTCCTCCATGACTGGCAATGGCTTGGTTCGAGGAAGGTAATTTTTCTCCATTTCTTTCCTTCTTTCTCCAGCCTGGGAAGGAACAAAAAAAAAGGGTGAGACTTTTTTTTATTTCAAACACACACATACTTTCCCTCCTTCCCGGTTTTTTTTATTGCATGTGCGGGAAAAGCAAATGGGGAAGGAGGGAGTGAAAGAAAAAAAAGGGAATGTTTGAGTGTAGAAATGTGAAAGTGTGGCGGGAGCATTAGAAGTAATGTGAGTCTTTTTTTTTACACAAAAAAATACACTATTATTATTATTATGGATTTTCATACTAAAGGGAAAAATACGGGCGTTACGCCAGTTGTTTGTTGTATGGTTTTGTCCACATATAAAAAGGTGTATTTTCACTTTCACCGTTTTCCCCTCCAGTAATTCCAGCCTTTTTATTGTGTGAGGGAAAGTACATGGAGATGTGTCTAAGCCCTTCTGCCTCTGTTTTCTCTTTATAAAAAAACACTTTTGGAAAAGCGGATAAAGGGAAATCCCTTCCATGTCTCCCTTTGAAGGGAATTCCCTTCCCAAAATAATCTCACTTTCTGCCTTCCCACAAAGTGTTTCCTTTTTCCTTGCAGATTGCGTAACATTTAAAGGGAAGATAAAAGAAATCTTTTATCTTGAGCTTCAACAATATTAAAAACAACTTTTCCTCTGTTGCAAAAAAGGAATAAATACAGAGAAAAAAATCTTTCCGTTCCCAGTTTCTTTTACGAAGCTTTTTTGCCCGTTTCGGGAACTTCGGGTTTTTTGGAGGTGTGGCAAATTCCTGGGGATTTTGTGGCTTTGAAGATTTTTTTGTTACTCCCACACTCTTGCCCTTGTGTATGGTTAAAGACTTAAATTTTTTATTGGGCTTCACATCCTTTGACTAAAAACTGTGAAAAAAGCCAGGCTTCCCTTTTTTTCTCCGAAATGCGGCCTTCCTCCGGCGGTCGTAATGAAATGCTCTCATTGGAATAAATATTTGATGAAACGATTTTTTTTCCACGAGAGGCGCGCCTCCTTTCCCCCCCTTTTTCCCCGCTTTCCTTCCTTCCTTTTCCTCCCGGGTTTCCCTCTTGTAACTCTTTCCTACACATTGTACCTTTGAGCTCTGGGATCCATTTGTCTTCCTTCCCAAAGAATGGGCGGAGGCGGAGGAATGAAGATATTACAAGTGCAAAAGGAATCTGGAATAAAAAAAAACCCTTTTGCTTTCCTTATCCATTGAAACGTGGGATCATTTAGATTTTTATATTCGCCTTATGTTAATCCGGGAAAAGGCGGGGATCCGCCCAAAATGGGGAACGTAATGGAGAACGGACGGGGAGAAATCAAGGGAAACTGAAGGAGAAAGCTCAGGAAAAACAGAGGAGGAAGGACGGCGGGAAAACGGAGAGGAAAAGAGGAGGCGGGAAATTTGAAATTCGAACCAACTTGGAAGTTATGCCGGAGATATTTTAGGGAAAGGGACATTTTGAGGGGAAGAAAACCGATTCTTTTCGCTTTCTTTAACAGAAAATAGTTTTTTTTTGGAAGAATTGTCGTAAGAGAAAGTTTCCTTTTTTGGACGATTTCCCCTTTTTTGGTTGACCCAATTCGTCCGAAGGGATCCTTTTGGATGGAATTGCTCCTATTAGGGCGGATCGTCCTTTCAAAAAGGAGAAACAGTGCGGGGGAAATGTGGAGAAAGTCAAAATATGAGTGGAGAGATTCGATCAAAAGTATTTTAAAGTGGCACTTTCCATTTCTCCATTTCTTTCTCTTCTTTTTTTCCTCTTTCTTTTTTTCTATTTCTATCCTAAAATATCCCAAACACAGATCTCCTCCGTTTAAAAATGCTCGTAGTTCCCCCATATAAATTCCGCCGTATATGGGCCATTGCAAAGGCAGAAGATCCCTATTAATATGTACGTAAACCCATTCCGAAAAATACGGGAAAAAGCAAGAGGAAGCCCGAGGAAGTTTTAAAGCGTAGAAAAATGTAAAGTGAACCGGGAGAAGTTCAAGGGAGAAAAAAAAAGTTTCCCTTTACTGCCACTTGCTCGATTGGTTTGAATGAAAAAGTTGGACGGCGTTCTCGTCTTCCCCGTGACAGCTTATATCGTCCCATGAATATAGATACAAGCCATTTTCCCATGCACACACGTTCCCTGAGAAAAAGGGAAAGTCCCACAAAAAATGTTGCAAAAAAAAACCCGGGCATTAGTAGTCCCACGCTTCTTTTATATACTTTCTTTTTTTTCTTTTATCCGAATTTTCTCTCTCCACAGCTAAATGCGGTAGGTCTTTACATGGGCGGGGCTTTGGCTTTGTACTACTTTGAGAGCCGAGACGAGGTGGGTGAGTGGGAAGTCCATTCAAGAGCATTCCTCTAGAGCGTCTCGGGAATCAAAGGAGGATTAGACGGAGGTAGATAAAAAACAGATTTTACTAAGCATCTGCCTTGTTTTTTTATGTACGTGATTCAAGGTGGAACTGGAGAGAGACAAACAGTGAGAAAATAGAAGTTAGTGAGAGAAAGAATGAAAAACTGGAGAGAAAAATGTGAAAAGACAGAAAAGAGAAGTAGAAAAATTAGAGACAAAAAGGAGAAAAATTAGAGAAAAAAAGGAGAACAAGAGAGAAAAAATTAGACAGAAAAAATGAGAGAGAAAAAGAGAGTAAAAATAGAAACAAAAAGGAGAAAAAGAGAAAAATTAGCCACAAAAATGAGGAAAAGAGAGAAAATTTGGAGACAAAAAGGAGAAAAAGAGAGATTTGGAGAGAAAATTTGGAAACAAAAAGAAGAAAAAAGAGAAACATTAGAGAAAAAGAGAGAAATTACAGACAAAAAGGAGCAAAAGAGAGAGAAAGATTAGAGAAAAAAGAGAGTAAAAATAGAGATAAAAAGGAGAAAAGGAGAGAAAAATTAGCCACAAAACGGAGGAAAAGAGAGAAAAATTGGAGGCAAAAATAGAAAAATTAAAGAACGAAGAGAAAAAGAGATAGAAATTACAGACAAAAAATAGAAAAAGAGAAAATTGGAGACAAAAAGGAGAAAAATTGGAGAAAAAAAGGAAGAAAGCTGAGGTTTGTGGGGGGCGATTTCCTCCCAGGCTACGATTATTGACGCTTTCCATGTGAGATAAGGCCCTATGAAAAAAAGCGGGAAACGACGGATATGGGCTCAAAGGTAGGTCGGAGGACATTGGGATGAGTATCATGGATGTGACCAGCCGTGGGATTTATTTTTACGATATTTTATCCAGGATTTATTGTCATGTTAGTTGACATGACAAGATGGAGAGTTTGATATAAAGTAAGCCCCTGTGACGCTCTTTGCATTTTATCCCAGGCTTTCCCTCCCAACCAAATGTGTACATTTCCTTAACGGGACAAGTCTCCAGCCCTCTTGTTTCATGGGAAGATAGAAAGAGAGAGAGAGAGAGAGATGAGGAGAGATATAGAAGAAGAGAAAGGAGCTCTGGCCACTCTTTTTATGACTCCTGAATATGTCCTGCGTGTGTGTGATTTTTTATCCACCCTCCAAATCTCTTTCAAAGTCCTCTGTCGTGCGTCTCTTCATTTTTTTTCTCGCTCTTGATATATGTACACATAAGTACATGAAAAATGTGTGAAGGAGGCAATGTTCGGGAAATGATAATAGTGATGACGGAGGAGTAATTGTAGGCTGGATAAATGGATTTATTAATAGGGATCTTCTGTTAATACTTCCGTATAATCTGGATTTGATACACATGTGCTGGGGCGGAGGAGGCGAGAGTGTGCAGTTGTTGAGCGAATCCAGTCTCTGGTCGTTTTGTGGTGACTCTTGCATAATCATGAAATCCAATCTCTCTATTTCTCTCTCTCTCTCTCTCTCTCTGCAACTCTTCTGGTCTGCGCTCTTAATTATAACACGTGGCATACATAATACACATATACATAATACCCAAATCCTCGTTCACCTCTCTGCGAGCTAAATGGAAGTCAATAACTCTTTGTGATGTGAAAGTGAAGCAAGAGCTCTGATTAGTAATTTGATACGTGTACAAGACACTGACAATGAACCGGGAATAATCATCCGGAGTTTACATGGCCCCCTGCCATTTCTGGAACATTCCACACCAACGACAAGGTTCCACATATGACAGCATGCTCGGCAAAATTCGGAAAAAAGGGATCCTATTTGTCCCAAATATTTTCAGAAACTCCATCTCTCCTTAATTGCGGAGAAGCGCCTTGAAAATGCGCTGAAGGAATATCAGAGATCGAAAGCATGATTTAATATCTCTTTTCTAGAAAATGCAGAGTAACGCAGTGGAAACGTGTTGACTTGATAATACAATCAGCAGTTACAACTAGAATTGCTTCCTTTCTCCATTTTGCAGAGTTACGCAGTGGAAACGTGCCGAAAGAAACTGTTATCGTTTCCAAACTTCCGAACTTTCAAGTTTCCTGAGAAGGATCGATTATCTTAACTCTTTACATCCCAGATTAAATCTGGTCCCATGTAATTCAGTCCGTAATTAGTCCGAGTAATTATCAACCATGTTTACTAAGAAACCTGGTTATAATTCAAATGCCATTAGTTCAAATGTCATTAGTTCCCTTCAAAGATCT
The DNA here is from genome assembly GCA_034698585.1 of Disparrhopalites patrizii. Classification (NCBI taxonomy): domain Eukaryota; kingdom Metazoa; phylum Arthropoda; class Collembola; order Symphypleona; family Sminthuridae; genus Disparrhopalites; species Disparrhopalites patrizii. Next base: position 11,684 of record JAQGBT010005925.1, read on the forward strand.
GATGCAATAATTCCCAAAGTTCCCCAAGAATGATCAGCTTCAACCCTTTTTTGTCACAACCTTTATGGCTCATCCTGTAACAGCTGATTCAACCACCATAATAAAAACCAGTTAAATCAACACGAACTGTATGTACACAATATGTACACCTGCAGAGTAACAAAAAAAGAAAAAGGTTTCCAGGAAGTTCGTAATTTTTTGTATTAAATAAAATGGTAAAAAATGACTATTATTATGATAACTAGAAAAAAAACTTGATTGAAAAAAAGGTGCGGATAATAATAAAACAAAGGGGGAGAGAGAGAGAGAAGCAGGGAATGTGCGTTTCTCTGTGTTTTTTGGCGAAAGGGAGCAGAAGAAGCTCTCAGGGTTATTATTACCATCACTATTATTATAAATGGTACATAACAGTCACATGAGAGAGAAATAAAAGGACGTTTTGAGGGGAAAGAGCGAGAGAGAGAGAGAGAGAGGATCGAGGGAAATTACATTGCTTTCAATAGCAGTGGTATAATTTCATTGGAAGAGTCGAAGAGAGAGAGAGAGAGAAAGAGAGCGAGACAAGGCCTGGAAATAGCCTTTAATGGATCTTTTATATATTTCCATGTCTCTCTGTCTCTCTGGAAATTCTCGCTGTATTCTCCCATTCAGCACTTGCCCAGTCTGCGTGCGTCAAACGGTGAACTCTCCCAATGGCAGCCTCCCCCTCCGCCCTATCAGTATACAGAAAATAATGTCTTTTTACGCAAATCCTTGTCTCTCTATACGCAATATATTTGTGTATACAATGGAATTGGCCTACATATGTCCCCATATAGGCTCATACATATGTACACACAGGGGGCTCTCTCTCTCTCCGTGTGTTTTTGCCTACGGAAGTCAATTGTAGCATGAATATTTAATTCCAGTCATTTAAACTCGAGGGATAAAATAAGGCAGACGGCCAAAAAGAGAGACACTAACAATAACTTTTTTTTTTGCATGTACACAGGTTTACATACACACAGGTTTATACACAGCTCTCCATATGTATTACATACATTCCTCCTCTATCCGTTTACGTGTGTATAAGGTTATAGTAGACCATGAAAAAAAAATAGTAGAAAATATGGAATAATCCCAGCAATTCCTAAATGGTCCTATTTTTGCTCAGCTCTTCACTTTTTCAACCTTCTCTCCTTTTTCCTCCCTTTTCAAGCAATGTCCCTTTCGCGGGACGTCATGCACAATGTATGTAAAAATTGTTTTATCATCTAAATATTTCCCTTTATTATCATCCCGCATTTTTTCTGTCTTTTTTCCCCTTCCTGGATCCTAGGCAAGTTTTCATTTTTTTTTTTGGTGCGGTGCGGGTAACAATTTTTTTTATGGCGGTGCTACTCATGTAGTTACATTGTCCTTTAACCCTTCTACACGTACGTATATAATGTACCTTGACTTCTACACCTCTTCATTGTTTTTGTAGGGAGAAGAATGGAATGGAAATGGGGGGAAATTTATTTTTTTAACGATCTAATTTCTCTCTGTTTGTTGGGATTTAATTATGACCCCATTAAACTCACAATGGAGGGGTGTGTATGTGCGTGAGTGTGTACTAAATGTAAATTACGGTGAGAGTGCAGGTGTACATGCTTTTTATGGACAACAATCTCTCCTCTCTCTCTCTCTCTCTGGCTCTCTCTCTGGCTCTCTCTCTGGCTCTCTCTCTGGCTCTCTCTCTGGCTCTCTCTCTGGCTCTCTCTCTGGCTCTC
>JAQGBT010005926.1:0-13434 GCA_034698585.1 Disparrhopalites patrizii
GAGAGAGAATGAGAGAGAGAGAATGAGAGGGAGAGAATGAAACAGAGAGAAAGAGAGAGAATGAGAAGGAGAGAATGAGAAGGAGAGAATGAGAGGGAGAGAATGAAAGAGAGAATGAGAAGGAGAGAATGAGAGGGAGAGAATGAAAGAGAGAGAGAAAGAGAGAGAATGAGAGAGACTGAAATGCCAAAGCAGGTAAACTCGAGCATAATAATTTTTGTGAGAGATAATTATTCTCCTTTTTTTCCAACATTCAGAATAAAGACATGGTATAAGGTGCATGCAAGGCATACATCACGTATGAGGAGAGAGAAAGAATGAGAGGAAAGGAGAAACTATGAGGAGATTTAATTCATCTTATTAGTAACTTTCAATTATGAGAATCGCATGACTTGTTGTACAACTACTAGTCTTACCAAGAGACGCCTTCCAGTCAAGAAAACGCCTGGCATCTTCCGTCTCATCACTCCCCCGATCTGCCGCCGTGGATTGCAAGTAGCGTAAGGTCCGTACCGTATGATCTCTCAAATGTAATTTGGCTGTGAATTACCAATCGGCAAAGAAAGGAACAAAAAAAAAATAACAATCATGGCGTGACTTTAGCATTAACGTTTTTTTTTCTCCCTCTCAACAACTTCATCACTTTTAAAATCTGTTTAACAATACATACTACCACTAGGAAATTAATGTACATACATAAAGCTACCAAAAGCTATCTTGATGTGCTACCGTTTTTTCTTCTGCATAAAAATATTAATTATGACTCGTTAATGCAGCAATAATTCAACTGTTTTACCCTATTTTAACCAATCCTTGGGCTTCAGCAGAGACATGAACATTTATAACGATGTTTTAATCGGGAATAATTATATGTAGTGGAGTTCTATGAATTTGCTATGACTAATTACTGTACTAATGTACTTATAGTCACTACTATTGTCAGGGCATAGGATATTTACCTCTTTCTTCAGGATTGAGCCCGGCAAGCATTTGGTAAAAGATGTGATAATTCCTTTCTCCCGGTAGCACCCGCACCACACGACTTTGGTCCAGGAAGTAACAATGGACTTTTGTCCGGTAGACGGTCCCATCCGTGACCTGGACCTCGATGAAATGACCCTGTTGTACAAGGATATAATTTGTGATGAGGCATATATTAACATGCCATTTCATGTTTCATAGATGTCGAGGTGAAAAAGTCAATGGAGACACTTACGATGCGACTACTTTCAGAATTGGAAACGGTCCTGGCCGTGCCCAAGGAGCGGAGGACGCTGATGGAAGCCACGAGATGTTTGAAAGCATCCGTCTCCACGCCACCGCCGGCCAATTCAAATAATTGTCGAAGGACGAGCATGGACGTATAGGTTTTTCCGGAGCCGGATGTCCCCGACAAGATGATGGCTTGCGGGTAGCCCGTATCCCCTTGCTGCCTCAGCGCTTCTTGAACAATCTTTTGAACGGGGGGTGGGGGAGTGATGGTTTTGGTGGAACTTAAGGTTAAAGCATTTCCGACGGCACGAAAAGGATTTTGAAGAATTAGGTTCGGACCCATGTAAATCTGTAAATTATAACACAAAAAATAATTGTGAGAGGGAGAAAAAAAACAACTTTTACACCTATGTACAGGACATTAAAATGTAATTTAAACCACTAGGAGATGTTCCCTTTAAAGGACAATTACACACGCAATTCTTCATTTGCATTACACATGAGATAACAAGTTAGCGGATCATTTCTTCAGTAATAAAAGGGTTTTGCATGGGAAGAATAAAAAAAAAATTGTTTGGCACAAGAAAGCACAAGGGTAGGAGGGAGGGGAAAAAAATTCTAAAATGTACCAACGATCTTATTGAAGCAAATATGATACCCGCACCAAATACAAGGAGGAGCAGGGAGATTTGTATTGATAAAAAATAATAATCCTTTGTATTAAGAATTTGCATGTTCAACAACAACCGGTTATAAAAATCAATCAACATCTACATATATACACCGTATCAAGAGCAAATGGCTTGAACAACATTAATCTTCCCGTAATTAGCGCCTTCAAACCATTGACAAATGTGTATTGGTATCACGTACTTACTCATCTTCAGATCAAAATGCAAAGTGCAAAAAATGTACAAAAAAAAACAATATATGAGAAAAACCATACATACAAACAACTATCCACACATGGGTTAGTCATTTAAAAAGGAAACGACTTTTGGCGTATACAAAATACATTTTAGTATGTACAAGGACAGCTTTCCATCCTTTTGTATACATAAACATGTACAAATGTATGATTATGATGGGCTTCTTCACTATCATCATCTCTCAAATTATAATATCTTTTTCAGACCAAAAACAGAGGGGGAGGGGGTATTAAATATGCCGTTCCATTACAAATCCTCCCCTTTTCTCTGTCTTTAAAACTATACCCAGGTGGTTCCTTTCTAATGAAGAGTAATACGTAGGAGAGACCGAAAGAGAGAAGGAGAGAATAAAATAGAGAGAAAGGACGAGAAAAAAACAGAGACAGAAAGAGAGAGAAAAGAACGAGAGAGAGAAATGAAGAACCAAGCAGAGGAAGAGAGAGAAAAATACAGAGAGTAAGGGAGACAAGAGAGAGAGAGAGAGAAATCTCAACTACTATTGACTGTGTTTACCACTGTTTAATGAGTCGGTGAGAATGCAAATCACAACTAATAAGTCTCTTGATGCATACTAAATGACTGAAAGAGAGGTGAAAAAAACATTCCTTTCAACCTTTGGTGAAAATGTCAGAAAAAAAATCAGGGGGTAAATGAAAAGAATAAAAAAAATCGTTACAGAATAATTCAAAAGGGGGGAACTCTTCTCCTGAGAATTTTCGTGAATTATAGTTAAAGAAAAAAAATGTGTCTGAAAGAGCAAAGCTCCCTACCCTCCCATTAATTCTCTTCTTTTACGAAATAAAATGATTTTAATGAAAAGGACCCCTTTCGTCCCGTATAATTCTTGTGAAAAGACCAAAAAACGTGAGACATTGTTCCTGTTGTCTCTCAAAAGGCATGTATAATAAGGAATCCTGTTCCTCCGAAATCAAGTCCGAAAGAAGTCTGTTTTTTTAAGCATAATTATATACGTGTGCGAAGGACGGTTAGAAAATGTGTGTTTTTTCATTGTATTTTCTCAAAGATATGTATGCATTCCACGGCTAACTTGATGGAGCTAATGAGCTGATTTTTTTTTTTTTTTACAGAAAGAATTTTGGGCACTTTTTTTCGGATCCTCTTCTCAAATGTTTCGTTCCCACTTGAGCGTAAAAAAACCATCATTATACGCAATTTACATTTTTTTTTGTTCTTGGTTTTCCTTTTGTTTTTCAGCATGTGTCTCTGGATGTGTTATGTCTGCTGGGAACAAACGGAATTTCTACCTCCATGGAAGAAAATACACAAAAAATGAGAAAGTCATTCAAGTTCAGGGAATTCTTTCCCCACACATGTTCCCTTCTTCACGACTTTAATATGAAAAAAGTACATTTAAAAAACAAACGAAAGCGGAAAGTGTCAACTGGAGCGTTTTCTGCCTCGCAATCAGTTAATTTCGGCAATTAACTCATTTAACTAAAAATGACTGCGGCTTATTAGCTTTATAAATAGCCTAGATATGGCCAACACAACGTGTAGATATAGCCAGGTTGTCATTATTAATTCATTGCAAGCTAAACATATCTACAAAAATTACGTTGAAAACACATTCAAATGAACAAAATCTCTTTTGACTCTTACTGATCTGATAGACTATAAAATATAACTCATTTTGACATATTTGAAAGGCTTAAGTCAATTTTTAGCGCAGTCAACGTCAACGCATTTGCCTTCCAAAACCGATCATACAGACAAAAAAAATACCGCAAAATCATAAAAAAAAGCACACACCTTCAATCATTTATACCGTATACACCCAAAGCGGTCAACATAAAATGACAGGCATTTGATTATCCTTCGCAATTCGCGATGTTTCCATACATTTCATCCAGCCCACATGCAAACTGTTTTTACGGGGCAAAATCCCATAAAAATGTCGATGGAGTTCACATCCGTGTGTAAAGTTTTTTATATGCCTCTTTTACACTATAATAAACACCCAGTGCCGAAGATTTTTTTCCCTAACTTTCTTTTATAGACTACACACAATCTTCAACAATTATCCTTTTTTTTCAACAGCTTCCCCCCCCCCCAGATCGCAATGACTTTCAGACCATTTTTGAACGGGAGGAGGGGAAATCTTGTACGGTTTTTATTGTCATGATATTGTTTACACGGAGTCGATAATAATAATGATGGTTAGTTCCATATGGAGTTGATAAATGTGTAGGAACAATTTGTTTTATTACCATTAATGTCTCCTTATAATGACGGCATTGTCTTTCTCCTCTCTCTCTCTCTCTTTCTCTCCCTGCCTCTCCTCATCAATATAAAGGAGGAGACGAGGGAGATTTAGCAGGGTGGTACATACAAATTAAATGTGGAAGAAAAACCTTTAAAGAGAGCAATAATAATTTATCCACCATCACCAAAACAACAACATACACAATTCATTCAACTTCTAACTAGGTTTCCCCCCTCCTTCATAGAATTTAATGACGAAGAAGATGGATGAGGCGAAGACAAGAGAGCAAGAAAAAGGGGGAAAAAACAAGAAGTTCAGAGTATAGAAGAAGAGATTTAATAGGCTTACATGGTACTTGGAGGCTGCGCATCTGGCCTGAAGACATCGAATTAGAGCATCTTCTGTAAGTGGGCCGTACAAGTGTATTAAATCCTCCATGTTGCCCAGTCTGACCTTTGCGGAGGACGATGAGGGTCGAGAGGGTCCTTCGCCTCCACTTCCGCTCAGGGAGGAGGAGAGGAGCTTGAAGGAGGACTCCGAGGGGGTCGCATCGCCTCCCGATCCCGAAGTCGTCGCCGTCCCAATCAATGAACCCGAGCCTTTATCATCCTGATTGTTGGTGTGATGAGGAGCCGTTCCTCCAATTATCAACTCTCCCGCGCCACTATTCCCAGTCCCATTACTCCCTCGAAGAACATCTGTAAAAACACATGGTTCCCACAGAGAAGAAATATCAACAACAATTCGTATCATACCAAAGAAAAAACCCCTTTGGGGAAAGCATTTCCATATGCATACTAAACATCCATTTGGTTTTTTAACAGAGGGAAATCGGGAAGGATTTGGGAATCATCAAATGTGGAGAAAGGTAATTCATGGCCGCTTAATATTTATTCATTCCATCCACCATTATATTATATCTCTATAAATCTGGCTTGTAATATCCTTATAAGAGATAATCTGCAATAATTATTATTGGAATTTAAATGCCCTTCACCCTACTGAAAAGGCCATAAGTTCAGATGCGGTTAAAAAGTGAAATACATATTTCATGATCCCTCAAAAGTATATACACACAACATGTTATATGCCTATATACCTTCCATATTACTTGTAATCTATACTGCATGTGCTTGCAGGATATGACTTCAAAATAAGGATAGAGGGTCACCTTTCATTACCAAACATATTGTGGGCACAATTGCTAGTCTAGCGCAACCAAAATCAATATGAATTTCGTCGGATGGAGGATACGAGGGGGAAATCATTTGATATCAATGCAAATAATAATAATAATAACAAAGTAAGGCAATTCACGCAATGCGTTAATGAGCTGAAAATGCCGGTTTTCAACAAATTTCCCAAGTCAGTATACTTAAATTCTCTCGCTCTCTTTCTCTCCATCTTTCTTTCTGTTGATTCCTTCCTGTTCAATTCAAAAGACATTCAGACTCATTTGCATGGATATGAGGGATAGGAAGGTGGCATAAAATAATCTGAGGTACTCCCAGAGCACACGCAGAGCTTCGTGTGTGCCTATGTATGTGTGCCGTGTACATATGTATACGTATGGGACGTCTCAAATGTTCTCCTTTGAATCTTCTCGAAACGTCAGAGGAAATGAGCACGCATCCCTACACTGCTAGGACTTGTTTAATAAATACAATCTCAAAGCTCTAATCCGCTCCTCTTTTCACCAATGACTTTTCATCATCGCCGTTGCTGGGAGAGAGAAAAAAAGGCGTTTTGCTACATAAGTTAAACTGAAGAAGGAATCAGAGGGAGTGAAAGCGCAAATAGTGGGAAAGGGATGAAGACAGGACGTCTTTTCTGATCCCACAGAGCTTGTTCCATCATTTTTTAGTCTTCCAAACCGACCCTCTGATTCCCCTTAATACGCTCCTGGTGACTGGCCATTCGATTTTTTTATATACACATTACGCAATTTCTGTTTTTTTATCTCCTCTCTCTCTCTCTCTCTGTCTCTCTCTCTTGAACTTGCCCATGTTGTCGATCACCGCTAATAATTTCTCTCTACGTCATAATTACTGCCTTGTATCTCTCTACCTGTGCATCATCTCCGACCTCCTCTCTCACCACCTCGTTCTTACTCTTCTTCTTTTCGTTACTTCTCCCAACGCCATTTCTTATTCTCACTCGATTTTTCTCTTTCCTTCGCATTCTCTCGATATTCTTCTTTCCCCTTTTTTCTCGATTTATCTCTTTCCCCTTCTTTCTCTCGGGCTTTCTCCGTCTCTCGATTTTCCTTCCGTCCCTTTCTCCCAATTTTCCTCTTTCCCTGTCTTTCTCTCGATGTTCCTCTTTCTCTCCATTTTCCTCTTTTCCTCTCTTTCTCTCAATGTTGCTCTTTTCCTCTCTTTCTCGATTTCCCTCTTTTCTTCTCTTTCTCTCCATTTTCCTCTCTTTCTCTCAATTTTGCTCTTTTCCTCTCTTTCTCGACTTTCCTCTTTTCCTCTCTTTCTCTCAATATTCCTCTTTCCCTCTCTTTCTCTGTCATTCTCTCTATTTCCCTCTAATCTGATTCTGATTTCTTCTTTTTGTCTCTTTCTACACCTTTTTAGTTGTCTTTGTATTTACGCCTTTAGCTGTTTCTTTCTCTACGCTCCTTTTTGTCTGTCGTTCTCTCTCTGTTCTAAGTGTTTCATGGTCTTCCTATATTCTAATTGTTCTTGGTAGTTCTGTCTCTATATCTGTATTCTAAGTGATTCTCTCTTGATTGCTCTTTCCCTCTCTATTCTAGGCTCTTCTATCTGTTCTCTTCTTTCACTTTCTGTGCTTATTTTCCCAACTTCACCTACCGAAATTTTCATTTTGTCTTTCTCTCTCTCCCTCTCTCTCTGAAATGCCAAAATGTTTGTCACTTGCTGCTTTTCTTCTTTGATTGCATTCTTTTTCTCTGTGATTTTTTATTTCTCCGTCTCTTTTCCTTCCTCCTTTCGTTCAACCGTCTTATTCTTTCCTGTTGGATTGCTCTCTCCCTTTTTCTTTTTCTTTCTAGTCTCTATCCTTTTTTATGGCCCATTGTTTATCTCTCCTGTCTGTTCCTTCTCCCTCTCCTCACCTGTTTATTTTCCTAATCCTGTCGAACTCATGTTATACGGCTCACAACAGTTTCTTGTTATCTCTACTTCTGTATCTCTCTCTCTGCTTCTCTCAAGGTAAAAAAAAAAAAATAGTAAGATTTTTTGCTCGAATTTTTACGCAAATGCCGGGTCCCAGTAATAATTGGTTAGTACTACTCACACAAGGTAATAAGAAAGGATGTTCATTTGTTATATAAGTTGATAGGAACGGTGACTGCGTGTGTACGTGAGTGCGGGGAGAGTAAATGAAGACGCCGTTGGAAACCCGCATTTGTTCTTTGCATACGTAAAAACTTTTATACAGTCTTCCAAGTTCATTAAAATAAAGTAGTAGTAGTAGTAGTAGTAGTACGAGATGGATTAATGAAGGGAAGAAGTTTCTGCCATTTTTTTTTGTGTTTCTGATTTCAAAATGTATCGTATATGTATGCACGCCCCTAGAAAATAATCCTTTTTTTTCACTTTGAACATTTTGAAAGCCCTAAGGGCTGATTTTTCTTGCGGAGTTTCCTGTGCAGCAATAAAAAAACAGAAAGCATTCAGCACCTGGGAGACGAATTTGATGTGTGGAATTGGAAATGGCCTCAAACGTGTGTGTGCACGTAATAAATGGGATTGCTAATATGGAAATTAAGGAATTCTCTACTATTGCATATTATTGTGTGAGAGACTTTTTTGAGTGCATTCCTTAATGACTGAATAAGATTATTGATGGTTATATTCCTTCCATAATGACAGAGCTTGATGTGGTAATTTGCAAAAGGGGGAGGCTCTTGAGGGTTTCCTATGTAATGTTTCGCTAAAAGCCGGGTATAATATGCCATAATTGCTGAGGAGGATGAGTGCTGGGATGGGACGGAGAAGAAAAAGTTAATTACTATTGTTCCTCTTGATATTATTACCTTTTGGGAAATGATGGTTAACATAGTAGCCGTTGGCATTGTTGTTGTTGTTGTGATTGTTGTTCTGGTGGACACTGTGATGATTGCTACTGTTATTGATTAGGTTGCTGTTTGTGTGATGATTTAAATTATTATTGGTGGTGTTATTATTGTTATTATTATTCTGAGTATTGTTGTTGTTGTTGTTGTTGTTGGTCATCGAGGAAGGTGGTTGAGGATGTGGCGGAAGAGGTTTGTTGGTGTAGCCTTCGCTCGGTTGATGAGGGACCCCGCCGCCATGATTGAGATGAGAGCCATGTTGCTGACGGATGGGTGCGATGACACCTCCTATTCGAATGCCAGGAAGAAGAGGATTAGTTCTTGCATTATTGATCCTTACTACCACTATTGTGAGGATTAACACTAGTAAATATTATACTATTGGAAGTGTAAAGCATTACTGTTTCCATTGTGGTGATTATTGTTGTTCGTCGTACTGGACACTGGTATGGGTGGGGGGTGAGAGCCGGACCCGTTCATCCCTTGCTGCTGCTGCCCATTGTTATTCACATGGAGACGGTTCCGGAGAGTGACTAATTCTGAACTCAGATTTTTCAGCCTTTGCTGCAGATGAGCTGCTTCGTTCGAGGAAGTTGCATCTGGAATTGAATAAAAAATGGGCAAACTTAATCGTTTTTGTAGCCACAAATTTAATCATTTTAAATCCACTATAATTTACAGCTACAAATTTAAACGAATATTGTTGCCACGGATTTAAAAGTATATTTTAACCACAAATTTACATGCGTACTTAGCCGCAAATTTAAGCGTATATTGTACCACGGATTTTTATTTTTTAACGTATATTTAAAATTTAACCATGAATTTAAGCATATGTGTATTTAACCATGAATTAAAAAGAACATATATTTAGTCATGAATTGAAACGTATATTTAACCATGGATGTAATTAGATATTTAACAACCAATGTATACCTATATTTAATCATGAAATCATATATTTAACCGCGAATTAAAACGTATGTATATATAGCCATGAATTTAAACGCATATTTAACGAATTTAAAAATATTTCATGTAGATGTAATTAAGGATAAATATAAATAGGTATCTATAGATAAGAGTTTTTACGATATTAAAGGCAATGCGTAAAAACACAATGCAAAACCAGCTGTAATAAAATGACAGAAACCAGCAATTTAAAAAGTATTGTAAATTTTTTTTTAAATTCCTACGGAACTCCCTCAGATTAGCTTTTTTGATTGGGATTATTTTTAAAGGATTACTGGATTCCTTAATTACTACTTCAACCCTTTGGTTTCTCATATTTAAATCCCTCTCTGCACATTTTTTCCCCACCGCTCCAACCCAATCGCCCAAGGTATAACCTTGACATTGGTGAATGCCGGAAAGGAAAACCTGATCAGATTTTTGTAATGGTTAATGGGTGGAATTGCAAAACCAATAATTTCCTCTGTAATCGTCAAAATCTCCCCTCACACCTGTTGATTTCCCATTGATTAAAAATCTATTGCTTTTACATATGTCAGTATGCATGTTTGGTGTTCAAAGCCGTTAAAAAACAAGGGAGAAATACAGAGCAGAAGACGACTACGAGTGTGACCTTGCCACTGTCGGGGGAAACAGGTGGAGCACGAACTTCTTTTTTTTTTTTTTTTTAATTTTTTTTTACAGTAGAAAACAAATGTATTGGTATATATCATTAACATAATACTACTAGAATTATCCCGCTTTATCGCTGGGGTTAAGTGAATAGAAAAAAGTTTTACTCCATTTCTCCATTACAGTGTATTTTCTTTATTTGTGTATTAACATATGTATGTATAAACAAACATGAGTTTTTTACAGGTGGGGAGAATTTGGGCGAGGGTGAAAAGGGAAACCGGGTCGTGATTTCCATAGCCCAATATGATGGGATCGTTGAGGGGAATCGTGATGATATTCACCCAATTACATATTAGACGGGGGATCAAATGGGATGGCTCAAAGAGGAAGATGGGAGAAGATGAATAAAAGGAGGAAAGGTGCATATCTGAATACTACCACATGCTCATCATTTTCCTCAAGTTAGAAGATGAAATACGTGATGGCAACCTCATTCATTTCATTTTTTTTTTTGGGCAAAATCTTGTACATATGTCTCTTGTATTAGTTGTATGAGGTTCATTTTACCACGAATAGGAGGGAAAACAACCCCTTGTAGTACATGTGAAATATTGTTGAATGAAAAATCTTTCATGCTTCTTTGTTTAGTAGTAAATCTTTTGCAAAAAAAAAAAAATTCTCTCTACTTATTCAGTCAAAATGTCTGAACAGTTGTGGTTTTTGTGTACATTACGACAAAAGTTCCCCCCTTTCAAATCTTTTTGGCGGTGATGATGCCGTATGAGTGGGTTAGTTTCCCCTTATGCAATGCATAATCAGTTATAACGAGTAAATCATACGTTGTAAGTCCTTTTTTTTACAAGTTCCGTTCTAATATAACAGATTCCTTTATTCAAGAGGGAAATCCTCTTTTTATGAACCAAGTTCCTTAATTTTGTATGTAAAATATTAAAAAAAAAAAAAGAAATTTCGGAACTCGTATAAATGTAACCGTGTAAGACTTCACAGATGACTTAAAAGATTAGAACTTTTTTTTTTTGCCGAACGAATATGCATAGCCTTATGCATTTGAAAATACTAGTCTGTATACCTGTAAGCATTTAATTTATCTTGTTTTCTCTCTCTCTCTCCCTGACAGTGTTTTGTTTTTGTCAAGGGGAAATTTAAATGCTTTTCTTGACAACCAATGTAGGTATGTACAGAAGACACACATGTCGATATGGGAGAGGACATGAAATGCAGACGATCTTGTCTCCTTCTTTTCTTTTACTCTTTATTTACAACTTACATCCTCATCATCATCACCAACTTTCTTTGAGAGAGACAAAATATTTCCGTTTTTTAATTTTTTTTTTGTGACATGTCTTTCACTTCCTTCTTCCACAGTCACTCCTGCCTACCTATCGTTGCTCTGTTCTACGTTGGGGAAAAAAATTAAAATTTACTTTGACGCGTCCCTTTTTTTTTCCATTGGGAGTAGTATTTTATGTCGGAACAGACGTCGTACAACAAGTAGTAGCATCATAGCATTAGTAGTCGGTTGGTAATGGTAATAATTATTTTGTTATTGTTTTCCTTTTGAAGTTTATCCAAGTTCTCTTGTCATATCTATAAAAGCTTAACTGAGTCCATCGTGTACATTTTTTTCTTCAACTTGTTCCTCTTTTTTCTCATCTTTTTCATCTCTTTTCTCTTCTTTTCTCTTCTTCTCTCTCTCTCTCTCTCTCTCTTTCTCTCTCTGTCTCTCTCTCATCATGATAAACCTTGCTGCTCTCACTTGGTTGGCGTGAACCATGTGAGGAACAATGGGAAGTAATAATTACGCGGTAGTCAATCCAGAATATTGAGTATCTCCATCTCGACTCATCATCCTCTCTCTCTCTCTCGCTCTCACTGTCTCTCTCTCTGATCACACGAGACGTTGAATTAGTCGTAGAATATAAGTTTTCTTTCACATCAGCCAAACTAGCACTTTTACAGAACTCACAAATTTTCCAACGAAGTATATGCACAGCAGGTAAAACAACCTTCTAATTAAGCTCTGTACTATAAAGAAGCTCCTTCCACAATACATCCTGTCCATTTGTAACGAGAGCTCTTTTCGCGGATGTTGTTTGGTAGGAGTCCTCAAAAAATAAAGAGAAAGAGAGAGGAGAGAGAATTTATTAGCAAAAAAAAAGAATTGGGAGCAATAAAGAAAAATTTATGCCATGGACAGAGAATGAAAACAAAAAACCAAGGGAAAGAGGCGCTTGGCAAAGAAATGGTAAAAATAATCATTGTAACATTTTTTTGTGGAACAGTCGTATTTGTAAGTGATGAGATGGTCGATCCAAAACAAAGGGTTGTACTCACATTATGAGAGATGTGTAGCAAGTCATAAATAATCAGACAACGTGTGTCACTTTTAATCATTACTCGTATTTTCTCCGTTTTTTTCTTGTATTGCTTTACTCTTTATTTCTTGGTTCCTTTCCTTGTAAGATTTAATTTTTTTTGAGCGTGTGTTTGACTTGACATTAAGAGAAGGAGTGGATGGAATTAAGTGAAAAGTCTTCGGTAAGATTAATCCATTTAGAAAAAATTAGAGTGCGAAGAGCGAGAGGCTGAAAGAGAGTTGAGAACAGAAGGGGTTTCACAGGATTTTTTTTTAATTTAAAAATTTTGTCTCCCGTATAAATTTCCCCTTTCTCTCTCTGTCTTCTCTATTAAGCTGCGTGTTTCAGCGAATAACAAATCTGAGGCGAAAACTAGCCAATCGAGTTTTTCTTTTTCTAATTGTCTCTTCTCTTTATTCTGACTCTCTCTCTCTCGCTCTTTCATCTCTTCGTAGTCCTTATACACATGTTCAGATTACCACAAACAATTTACACTCCCTTGAAACGTGGAAAAAAAAAGTATTTGAAAACGACATTCACACGTACAAACTCGGAGCAGTAACAGAAAGAACCCACTCATGGCTTTCTCAGAGAGTACTTCGTCTTATTCTGGAGGAGAGAGCAACCGAGCTGGAAAAAAACGATAAGAAAGAGACAGACGAAAAGGTAAAAAGAAAGAGAGAGAGAAAAGGACCGCAGACAAAGAAGTACACTTTGTCCATTTCAAAGAGCTGATGATAGATGGGTAATAATAGACGGGAGATAGCATGTTCCCCAGGCAGGTACAAACACAGAGATAGACACCGTCCTTTTGATTCCCACAACCAGAGGAGAGACTCTTTTCTTGTCTCGCTGTCTCTTCTCCTCCCTCTCTTTCTGTCTCTGCTCCTCCCTGTCTATTCCCCTCCCTATCATTTTGTCTTTTCTTCTTCCCTTCTCTCTCTCTCTCTCCCTTGTCTGCCCCGTCTCTCTGATATCTACTCTCTTTTCTCTCCTCTTCCTCCTTCTGTTTCTATGTTCTTCTTTTAACTATTTCTCCGTCTCTCTATCACCTCCCTT
>JAQGBT010005927.1:0-13433 GCA_034698585.1 Disparrhopalites patrizii
TGGCTGGAATTTTCCATGAGATTAAAAAAAACCGCCGTACTACAGTAATTTTTGATGTCACACCACAGCTATAATTATCTGTTTTATTCCAACGACCACAATAAAACAAGTCAAGGTTTTGATATTTACTTCTAGTATTGAGTGTGATTCAATTATCAATTATTAGCTAAGTTTAGTAAGTGTGAGTTAATTCAGCATTTGTCAAGTTAATAGTCTTTAATTCTTTCATCCTGCCACGGAACTCTTCCTTCGCTGACGAAATAATCTGCAAAAATTTCCCTGGTATCTTTAGCCTGATTGCTACTGTTGTTGGAACCTTGATGAGGCAAACACCTATTGTGGTTGTTACTACTACCTACTTGTGATCTCCAGTTACCTTCAATTAAGCGCTGTGATCCGGGATCATAATAGTCTACAAATCCTGGGGGTGTGTACAATGAGTGAGTTTCCAGCTTGGATCGGACAAAGTTGTGAAGGCACACACAAGCCATAATAGCTTTTTTAGCGCTCGTTTCGGACATGTGCATTGTGTCCTTGAGCAGTCTCCACCGAGCCACAAGAATGCCAAACGTATTTTCGATCATTCGTCTGGCTCTAGACAGTCTGTAGTTGAATATTCTTTGACGAACTGTAAGGTGTTCTCCTGGAAAAGGTCGAAGCAGATTAGGAAGCAAAGGGAAGGCTTCATCGCCAATAAAGACAGGAGATGTGGATTGAGATGATCCGGGTAGGGGTAAAGGTTTAGGAAGATCAAGTTGGTTGTTTAGCATTTTTTGTCCCAGTGTGCTTCTCCGGAATATGCCCCCGTCGCTTTCAGAACCCACAGCGCCCAAATTTACGTATGTAAAGTTGTAGTTGGCGTCACAGAGAGCCAGTAGCACGACAGAAAAGTAGCCCTTGTAATTGAAGTATACACTAGAAGAGTTTGGCGGAGCTGGAATAGAAAAATGCTTTCCATCCAAAGCTCCCAAACAATTAGGAAATTGCCATTTTGTATCGAATTCAGCTATACGTTTTCTCCAGAGACTTAGGGTAGACTTGGGCAAGTGTTCCCTACTCAAGCACTCATAAATCTCATTGCAAGTGTGATAAATCACATTGCAAACTGTACTTCGACCTACTCGATAATCTTTGGCGATGGATTTTTGTGAATCCCCACTGGCTAGGTATGCTAATGTCATGAGCAACCTTTCACCTGGAGCAATGGGCTCTCTACCCTCTTTATTCTTCTCTAGTTTAGGTCCCACGATGGAGAGTAGTTGATCAAATACAGCCGGGGTTACCCGAAATGTCTCAAAGAAATATGATGGATCGTCTCTAATCATCTCAGGCACCTATATATAACCACACTCAGGTAATAATAGTATATAGTATACTTGTAATTGGCAATACAATATCGCTAAAATTGTGCGTATACTCTTATGTCCGTGTGTTTATTTAAGTTGTTTTACTCACAGCAACGTAGAAGTCACCCCGGACTTTCCTCTGCAAAAGAAAAGGGCGCACTTGAAACTTTTTCTTGTACTTATGAAAGTCCCGTAACATGTCTTCTGTCATGTCAGTTAAAATAACTGCCATTAACCAACGAAGACGTTGTTTAACAATAATTTGTTGTTTTTTCTTCAACATTTTTGTTAATCACACAACCACACACCACACATTTCCTCAAGTGAAAATGAAAACGAAGAAAATCGCGGATGGCTGAGAACCATTAGCATTTTTTTTCACTTGCGACCAATGATTTCTCGGGCGCGCGTTTCCTATCGGAGTCGGTCGTAAGATCGTATGTATCGCAAATCGTATTGGCTGAGAACTAAGCTTTAGCCTGACAAAAATTGAAAACTTGACTTTGGACTAACTGATTTTGAGACGGAGGGCAAATATGGTTTACAACATCCTGGATATGGTTAATTCCGAATCATAATTATCCCTGTAATAAGGATGGAGGGACTATTTTATTAATATTAATTAATCCCCAATCCGGGATAGCCATCCGTAATATTTCGATGGTGAAGTACGTAATTATTAATTTGATCATCTTCATGCATACCCGAAGTTATCTCCACAAATTCGGCAATTAACATGTTTTCGATTTCACCGTTTTTGCCTAGGCTAGTGGACGAAAGCTTAATATGCAAGTTTTACTACAAACAAGATTTATTCATTTAAAAAATGTTTAGGCTAAATATTAAATTCATTCAAATCGGAGTAAATGTTTATGCGTATAAAAATGCAAACAGCAAATGCAAAAAATAAAACGGCGAAATAAAAATGCTTAAAAAAGAGAAAAATTAATATGGGTATTTAATAGGATTATGGAAGCATCCCGAAGCGTCCCGGAGCATGAACCCGAAAAAGAAGTTTTAAGATGCGGTCTTAAAAAAAAGTGCATAAAATGTACGTACAAAAATTAGAAATTATTTTTGCGATATTGTGAAAGTTCATGGCGATTCATAGGTCCCCGCAACTTTTTTTTTTCAGATTGCGACTTGCAATCGATTCACTGTATGAAATGCTTCTGCATAAGCATAAAACCTGCTAAGATTCTATGTATGTTTTAAATTTTATAATTTTAATTAAAGTTTATATTATATTCGACCCGAGCCTAATCCCTTAAACGATGCAAAACTGCAAACGGAAGTAGCGGATACCGCGACGCGGGTTTTATGCATTTGTGGGTGAAATTAACGCAGCGATTCTCCAGCAGCACTCATGTCAATGAATGGACATTGTCATTTCACGTAAAAATCACCCTATATTGGCTTCCCATTCGCAAACAATGTGTTCGTTTCTTGCTCCTTATTAATAACTGGAAATTAAACTTACCGATGGAATGGATGCCGAAGGAGTGAGAGTGGATATGACACCTTTACACCATCCACAGAAGGATTCCGAACCGTACATCGGGTCTTTTGCACGGTAAAATTGCATCCTATTGTAGTAATGGGTTTTTTGTAGGTCAATGCATTGCTATGCCTCTTCTTCTTGATTAAGAATAGTGATTGACTGTTCAAAAATTAGAACAATGAATTCCTTGTAGGAAAGTGTATGGACAAACTCAAATAGAAAATCACACTATCAGTAACTTGTACACACATAAATAAAAAAATAAGATTAGAGCGTTTACACAGAGGATTAAACAGAGCAGGGAGAGCAAAAATCTAGGATGGTAATATTTAATTAGAAATTAAGTGGATAAAAACATTGTACGATGGGTGACGATTTCCTGTTTGGTTCCTGTATACTGGACGCTGAAGTCACATATTTTCCCAACAGATGGAGCTCACCACACGCAAGATGCAATAAACTGCTTCTAGTTCGACGATGATAAAAGTTTAACACTTTGAAATAAGTTCCAAAGTATTTATGAATGTATAAAATTCTGTTTCACAAAATTAATTCTGAAGATGTCAACCATTTTGGAATTCTGAATGAGCAACAATTATACTAATCTGGTTATCCAAGCCTTTCTTATTGTTCCTTCATACAAAACAAAACAATTGTTATGAAAATGATTACACAACAAATGCGATGGAGATTATCATGAAGTTTTTCTGGATATGTATGGGGTGTAAAAAAGAATTTAAAAAAAAAGCCAAATCAATCTTTGAGATGCAATGGTTTGTGTCATTTCCGACCGCAGTGTTTTTGCTACTTTGACATATTTGTAAACGTGAGAAAGACAATGGAAGCACAACTGTGTTATCGAAACGAAAATTCATGGTTCAACTCATATTAAATTGACTGTCAACATCACACTGTATCTGGAATGGAACATCTTTTCTTAAGCAAAGAACATCCGGTATTTATCTTTATTTTATTTTGCGGTTTTGTCACGACATTCCATTTTGTATACGAGGTTTGGTTGACAAGTTTGTTAGTTAATTAATTTCATCATCATTCGTATTCAATCCTAGACACTTCCCGCAAAAATGGCTCTAACGATTTCTTTTTTAAACCGCAGAAGACAGTTCTTTTAGAAAGCCCGGAATCCTTTCATTACGTCAGTTCTATTGTATTCCCTGTTCCCCTGTAATCTCATGTGACTTTTAGGTTTCATGCTTGCTCCCGTGTACGTCCTTTCAATCCTCGAAGCTTAAGCATTCAAGAAGCGTACGGGTCGTCACAATGGAGGCGAAGCCTCTAAATTTGATCATGTCCGTATGGTGAACCTCACAACAAGAATCCTTTTTTTTACGTCTCCTGGAAACTTTTGTAATCTCAATAGCCACTGGATTTTTTCGGGACTATCTCTTATTTATTTCTGTATATAAGTTGAACCGTTACATCATTGTCTGCTGTGGAACTTTATTCCGCATTTCTTTCTGTTTCTCCTGTCTTTCCTTTCCGCTCTTTCTCTTCTCTTTTCTGTCTCCTTCTCCTCACTTGTCTGTCTCTTTCTCCTCACTTGTCTGCCTCTTTCTCCTCGCTTCTCTCTCTCTGTTCTGCCTCTTTTTCCTCTCCCTCCCTTTTTCCAGAGTCCGTCTGCTTTTCTTCTCTAATTCTCTTTCCCTTTTCAGCTTCTTTCTCATGTATTTCTCTCTTTCTCTTTCCCTTTTCAGCACCTTTCTTATGTCTCTCTCTCTCTCTCTTTCCATTTTCAGCCTTTTTTTATGTCTTTCTCTCTCTCTCTCTTTCCCTTTTCCGCCGCTTTCATGTCTTTCTTTCTCTCTCTCTCTCTTTCCCTTTTCAGCCTTTTGTCTTCCTCTTTTTCTCTATTCTTTACCTCGCGCATTGTTCGCTCCCTCCTTGTTCACGTATCTCCCCGACTTTCTATCCCTATCCTTTTTATTTCCCTATTTCTGTCACCCATTGATGTTTCGGGTTTTAGCTATTTCCACCAGAGTTGTCCCCAATAAAACATTTGAGACACATTTCCGGCCAAAATAACTAAAGTGGTATAGTAAAGCCATACTGTGGAAGCATACATATAAGGCTCGGAGTACCAGCAGGATTGTCAATATGTACTGGGTCTTGAACTACATTTTATACAGTGAGTGTCATGACTGTTTTCGCCAGGACAAAAAAAAAAGTGATTTTGCTATACTACACATATGACGTAGGCATGTATGATAACTATTATCAGGAATTTCTCACAACAATCGCTTCCCAATTTTGAGGAGTTGAATGCTGGTACAATGTACATAGGTGAGGTAGCCTATACGTTAGTAAAATCAAGTTTGATCCTCTTGTTTATCGTAAATGACGTGGAAAACAAGTTCAAGTTCATGCTGGTTTAGGATTGTGTTACGCAGAGGTGTCTCTTTCTCATATAATGCAAAATGGGACTCCTGCAATAATGCAAACTCATTTTGATCACGTTCAGCCATACTGATGATGGTGGTAGTAATATCATGTATTGGTATAGTTGCTCAACAATATTTCTTGTTGGCCCCAGAAATTCGCTTTTCTCTCTCTCACTCTTTGCCCGTGCAGTATTCTCAACTTGACACGAGCATTTGAGCAAATTGCAACAATTGACAATCCCAACCTCGAGTCTCACCATCCTTTTGAATATACTTACTACAAAA
The DNA here is from genome assembly GCA_034698585.1 of Disparrhopalites patrizii. Lineage (NCBI taxonomy): Eukaryota > Metazoa > Arthropoda > Collembola > Symphypleona > Sminthuridae > Disparrhopalites > Disparrhopalites patrizii. Next base: position 5,532 of record JAQGBT010005927.1, read on the forward strand.
TACTCCCCACCTGATTTGCCAGTGACCTGCAGCATCAATATGCATTACATACATATTGAAAATCAAATCTAATTCTCTCCCTGTGGTCCGGATTCTACAACTGACCATTTCAAGTTTCCGTAAGTATTTACAGTAGTCTCAAAATGACGTTATCAATTCAACCATCAAGGGAACGCGAAGAGAATCACATTTGACCTGGCCCCACGAAAATCCCAGGCAACAATATTATCCTTGGGGGAACTTTTTTTTTGCCGTGTCAATACCTAGGACACTCCACAATTTCTTTTGAGACCCTTCCCCCACATTCTTTTGAGAGACCGCGTGAATCCCCCCTCATAAGAGGATGACAGTAGCCGTTAAAGCCCACCACAAAATGCATCCATATCACTATTGATACCCAAAGGCTTTTGCCTTCTCCCTGAGTTACACATGTTACACATTTGGGATGGGATTAAAGCCCGAGATTTTCTATGATATTGAGCATTATTATTATTACCGAAATGCCTCCCAGTCTACAATTGTCTGGGAATTTCTTGAACCTTACATGGGGAGGAATATCCGCAAGTGGAGAGGTGAAATATAGAGGCTTTTAAAACTTATCGCCATCGACCAGGACACATTCCCCGCCCTTTCCGTCCGTCCTCGTACATACTAATTACTAAATTTTTAATTGTTCACCCTTTCGCATCTACCCCCAAGCTCAAACGTGGTCGTGGTGGAATGCATGGCTCCTAATTAGTGGTTAGGAGGAAGAACCTCTCTATAAAATGTAGTCTGAGGGTGACTACCACAACGGTAATGATTTGAAAGACTTGTATTAAAGCCAAAAAGAAATCTCCATTGCATTAAATGTACTTCCATCCCAGTTCCTCGTGCATAACTTCCTTGTGTAAATACCTATAATATACATTTTGATGCTCTAACATGATTTTATCTTCTTTGACCATGTAAAATGTGTAGGTTGCAAAAAAAAAATGGGGGAATAAAGCAGAAAGATGAAGAGGTATTAAATAGCAAAAAAAAAAAGAGAGCGGGAGTAAGATACATTAGAGCGAGGGAAAGAGAGAGCTCAAGGATGCTCTCATGTCAAAAGTCTGTCAAATTCACTTTTCCATCCAGTAGTTTTCATCACTGTACCTTCTCCTTCCCATATAGAATATAAGCAAGAAAAAGATTTCCATTCCACCTTTTGTGTGGGCAAAAATTCTTTTCTCAACTTCTTGACTTCTTCAAAAAAGAAATCTCGTACACGATGTCGGAGGAGAGAAAAGTATGCAAAAATCCTGAGTAAAAAAGATGCTCAAAGGTATAGATATGACGTCGAATTTTTCTCCCACATCTTTGTACTTCCAAAGAACGGTAGGACATGTGGAGATAACAGGATAAGACGATCATAAAATACCTCTAAGAACTTACAAAAAAAAACATTTTTCTCCCTACCTCTCGCACAGAACATCCCTGTCCTTTGCCATTAAAGCCGCACACAAAGAGAATTTTCTCATTAGGAACACAACTCTTACAAATTCTTGAGCCTTGAAAGAGCATCATTTGTCTTTTTTTGCGGGTTTTCAGAACAGAAAGACAGAGAGAGAGAGACCAGGCATTAGTTAAGCCCTCTAGTTCTTTAATGCTATCCAAACATTTCTCACATAACGTCCACCGACATTTAAAAAATAAACTCAACCACATCCCTTCCTAATACAAAAAAAAAGATCCATGTATACCTTGAAAAACTACATTTAATTAACTTCCGAGAATTAGGAAAGAATGTAGTTGGTCGAAACAGAGGTTAATGGAGGAAAGCTAAGATTTGTCGATCCAAGAAAAAATCGAGGGATTGTCGTATGCTAACTAAAGCTAAATACTAATAATATAATAAAAAAATATATAAATGTAAGAAAAAAGGCTTAACACTTTATATGCAATTACAGTACATAACCAAATATCATAATCCCAAGCGTGTGTCCACCAGTACATGAATATTACGTGTTTTAAAAGTGAAATTGCGGCTTTGGGCGTATGTGCATAACCACACACGTATAAAATACGTATGCACGTGACGTCTTAACTGCACATGGAAGAGCTTATCACATTATATTACTTTTACTAAAAGTATAAGTACTGCCATTGAAGAGTTGTCTTCAGACAACTCATATATAACGTAAGTATGTAGTTCTATATGTCTATACATGTAATAATTTTGACACAACTAAAGGGAAATGGAGAGAAAATGCAGCTAAAGTACTACCATAAAAGTTCCTGTACCTGCAACTGCAACAAACACTTTGGATATATATCCTTTATGTGAAGAATTCTGACTTCCCCTGAGTACTATTAATATGATCAGGGAATATACGTATGAACATTAGAAAAATTGAAGCCCCCCAAAAAGTTCACTTTCACTTTTCGTAATAAGAACAACAACAACAAGGAGGAGGAGAGGCGGAAAAAATTGCCATATAACAGTGAGTGGAAAGGGAGAGAAAATGTAGATAATGTATATTTCCTCCTTATGTACGTATATAACCCATAAGTATGGAGGGAAACCACTATTGTTATTAGAGCCTTATGTAAGTAACATTGCATTGAGGAAATCAAACTCATGACTGACTAATGATGAGAGTTGCATTTTAGTATATTTTTTGTAATATATTTCCTACATGTTTGCTCTCTTTAAAAATATAGTAAATGATTTTTCCATCCTGTGATATGCTCTCTCTTTTACATAACACTGTGATAGTTCACATAAACTCCTTTCTCTCCCAACAACACACACACACATAGAGAGAGAGAGAGTCATACAGAAAAAAGGTTCTTCCATGCTCAAAACTATACACAAGCTTTTAGTAGTGGCTTTGAGTAGTTTTTTCCTCACAACTTGCTTGCCCATGGCTTGGTTCTTCCTTGAGCATTTCAAACCACCGCTTCATACTTGTTGTACCCTCGAAGGAAGGAAGACATACATGGGAGATTGGGGAGGAGAGGGAAAAGACCTTCTAAATCCTAAAAAAGATTCCTCTTAACTTAACTTGGATGTGATCAAGGTAATTCCTCTGTGACAGTGTCAGAGGCCACCGGAATAGTAGGAAACTGAGTGTTTTTCGAAAAATTTACCCACCACTTCACCACCAGCAACTGTCATCATCTTATAATTTTTTTTTGTGCGTGTGTGAGTGTTTTTTGTTTTTTCTCCATTCTAACCTTCTCAATAACAACAATTCTTAACAGTACTCACATGTGTTTTTTTTTGCCGGTAACATTACAACAAAGTGGTGGGGATTAGCACTTTTAATGTACACGAGGATTACCCTACTCCACGCTTGCACAAGTCAATAATGTGTGTCAAAAAAAATTCACTCTCATTTCTCCCGACTTGTGTTTGTGCTTTGTTGTGATCCTTGAACAGGGGCAATTACGAAGGCCTTTTTTTGGGGGGCAGGAGCAAAAAAACAAAATTCATCGGATGATTCCACCTTTCTTAACTTTATCCTCCATACGTTTAGTGCTTTTACAATGGAATCATTTTAAAGACCCAACTCACGTGTGCATTTTTTTTTGTCAAGGCCCTGTTTGTGCAAAGATTTTGGGGGGAAACATTAGAGTGGTGGGAGTGTTTGCTATGTATTAGTACAGTACACATTACAACTGACTGCCAAAAGCACTCTTTACCTTGAAGACAACATAGATATTCTTGTGAAGTCACGGTGGCAGTAGTAGTATTAGGGGTAGTAAATAGGAAAATAAATAGGAAAATAAATAGGAAAAAAATCGCTCGCAACCGGATTAGTTGAGGCTTTACTACCCGATACATATAAGAAGGGAGAGGTTGAAAGGAATAAAAGGACACCGTAAAAGAGAAAACACCGAGAGAGAGAGAGAGAGACAAGTGAGGTAAAGGGTGACAGAAGGAAAGTGAAAGAAACACGTGATAGAAATAAAGGGTGGGAGGAAAAGAAAAGGAGAGGCAAAAAATAAGAGACTCCGGATACAGAAGAAGAGCAATTTCAAAAGAGAGAGAGAGAGAGACGGGAAGAAAGCGAAATACAAGACGAAATACAAATAATGGTTAATTAGCTCCGTTGATGTTTACACAAATAAGACGCAAGTTATTAAAAACCCGGAACAGTGAAGAGGACATAGAAAAGGAAAGTGCAAGACAGAGAAAAAAAGGATATAAGAGAGAACGTGATTTCGTTGTAGAGAGAGAGAGAGAGCGGAGATTGAGCTAGACGGTGAGAGAAAGCGAGAAAGGAATAGATAGATAGAAAAAGAGAGAGAAAGGGAGGGAGAAAGGCAGAGAGATAGAGAAAGAGCGAGAGACCAAATTAGAGATAGAAAAAGGGAGATATAAACAGAAAGAGAGAGTGAAAAAGACAGAGAGAGAGAGAGACAAAGAGAAAGAAATAGCAAAAGAAGAACGGAAGAGAATGACAGGAGAGTGCTTGGGAAGGCAAATATCTGCAGTTTCGGGGAAATCTGTGACTTCACATTGAAGTGCACCTTTATACTGTTCAAATACCCAGGTTTTCAAAGGTTTCTAAAGCCTTACTGTCCCATTCCTATTAGTAGTTCTACTGCTGCAACCCCCTAAATCTGTGGTATTAAGTAACTCGGTGGAAATTAAAGAGAGAGAAAGAGAGAGAGAGAGAGAGAGAGAGAGAGAGAGAGAGAGAAAGGGACAGAAAGCTTTTGTGACAGCTCGTCTCTCACTCTCCCGCACCCTTTCTTCCATTTCCCCCCTCTCAATCTTGAGAAGTAGTAATTACTTCTGCTCTTGGAATGTAATTAAGCTGCCATATCATCTTAAATGTCATCGATTACTTCGGGTCCATCCGTGGATTACAAGTTGCTTCGGAGTTGGGATGATGAAGAAGAGGGGAAATGTGATGGAGTTGACGTTGGTGGTAGTGGTGGCGTCAGTGACGGCGGGGACATCGGAGGGGTGGAAAGTGGCTTAGACCCGGAGGAAGAAGATGATCTCAATTTGCATGTAGCTCGGAGCAAGCGGTTTAAATTACGCAATTATATCAGCGTTGGCTTTGGAGCTTTAGTAAGTTTCTCTCCCATTTGTTTTTTTTTTCTTCGTCTTCTTATCCTATTTAAGAGCTTTAACAGTATTAGTCACGCTCAAAAGCAATAATGACACTTTTCCATTTCTCCTATCCGTGTAGGTCGTGTGTATAGATGATAGCGTATCCCTTAATACGATGTATACCTTAATCCTATGTATACCTTAATACTACATATGTATACCTTAAAACTAATTTACTCTCCCGTCTTCCAACCCAAAAACAGTTTTGACAGTAGTTAGACCACAGAATGATAATTGACTAAAGGCTCCTTAAGAGCATGAGAGGGAGGATGATAATCGGGATAATTATCCTCGTCCACAGCAGTGTCAAGTCAACAATTAGGGGATGACGTATATATGGGATACACATATGTATTTATACCTATAGACTCAGTCTAAAAGTCTGTGATTTGGGGGTCATGCATCCAAAGCATGGGGAAGTGATATTTCCATCCCATTTTATGAATGCTCTTCACCGGCTTTAATGCCTTTCCGGTACCATTTAGGCATGCTAATGTTTTCCCGCTAAGCCCATGCATGTGTACATGTGTTCCTTTAATTTTTTAAGGGCTTTAAAAATATCTCACAACATATCAATAACAAAAAAAGCACTTGTGTACATGGCTCGTTCGTTGAGAAATACATTTTTTCTCAAGCTCCATAAAAATTATGAGGTATTGTTGTAGCAGCAAAAGTGTTTCATATACAAAACCTAGTGTGTATATACATATATATATATATATATATATATATATTAACACAAAAAACCCTCCTCCCGTGTAAAATATAGTGGTGCGAAAAAGCGGAACAAAGCTTTTTCTCACCAGCTGTAAAGTGTGCTGTTATACAATCTCTGGCGTGCGTTTTTGTAGTCCCTATGTTTTATTACATTTGTGCTTATTTTTGCGTGGAAAAGTTTGTTAGGAGGCAAAATGTACAAGTGTGCGTATGTAATGTACTTGTATGAGAAATCCTGTAAAAGGAGATGATGAGAGGAAAAGGTAACTTGTAAATATTTGACAATAGACTGCGCTCTCTCTCCCTTATCTTATACGTTGGTTAATATGCCTCTCTTGGTGTGCTCACTAATATAATTTTTTTCTTGGACTTTTGATATACATGTTTCAGTAGAGATTACATGGAGATGAAACCCTTACGATTAGATAGAGAAAACTCGTTTGCACTTTCTGCCTAGAACCAACCAAGCCATTAGTAGGCACTTTTGGGGGGGGGGGTGTGGAATATATGATTACTATTTGAAGAGAAAATGTATATTACATGGATGTTTTTTTCCCGGAGTATCTAAAAATGGTCGAATAAATTATTTGCTATTTATTTTGTAATGGAATATTTTGGAATACTACTGTGCTTTTGTCCCAAAAGGTGTGTCCTCCCCTTGGCACGGGATATGACTTCACCCATGCACGCAAAGTGACCATTGACAAAGGCTTTTCCAAAATTCCTCTGCATGTTCCTATGACAGTCCATCAAAATAGAAAATTTACAGAGGAAACTCTTTATCGTGGGGGATTTGCGTTTTCTCGTGTCGTTTCTTTTTAGTTTGTCGAGAGAGAAAAAAATGGTGATGGAATTGTAAGAGAAGACAAAACAAGTTTTTGTGCATTCAGCAACAGACAGATGCTTTTTTGAATGAATCAGAATATTCCATGGAGAAATAGAAAGTTTATTCGAGGGCATTATTGCAAATTTCTATTGGCATTATTGAAATTCTCTTTTTAACTTGCCCCAAACAATGCACATTTGACATATTCAAAGCATGTTATTATTTAATTTGTCAAAAAAATGATTTTTACGAGATTTTTTGGTAATATTCAGCATATTATTTTTTGAAATTGTCACCGGTTTTTACAATTACCATTAATCTTTGCAATTGCCAGCACATTCGTTTTTACCATTAACATTGTATTAATTTTTGCGATTCCCGAAGCATATTATTCTTTTCCAGTTTTCAAAATATGAGTTTTTTAATCTGTCCAAAAAAAAATCTTATTTTAAATCAAAACCGTCTATTATTTAACTTGTCACGAAACCTTTTTTGGCCCTGTAGCATAAATTCTGATTTTTACCTTGTTAAAAAAAAAATTATTACATGTCAAATGAATGAGATATCATAATTAATGTACATCAAAAATACATTATGGCCTTATGTCAAAAGAATGCTCCCGTCCCAACATCATCCACGTGAAACGGGGGGAAATTCTGACCTTGGAATTTACTCTTCCAAATTTTTAATGAAAACAAATCCTCCAACTAAAAAATTGGCTCGTGGAGGAATTTCGGCTTACCTAAAAAGAGTTTTCTATAGTAATTACTCATCAACTGACTACAATAACTGCGGTTGAAGGGCGAGAATGGTGGTGACACTTTCTTTTAAGCCTGACGGAGCGTCAGTAAATACATTGATATATAAATTGAAAAAATCAAGGAATGATAATAATAATACACCATCAACCCTATTTCCGTCCACAAAGCACAGCACCTTCATGCACAACATGAACAGGCAATGAACTCATTCACTTTCCCAAAAAATTCTCGCCCTATATACATTTATATTTTTCCTTCCCATCACCGCCATTTACTACTTAAATATATACTACTACCACATATAAGATGTAATCCCGCAAATGAATAGAGAATAGACAGAGAAATTCAGCGTGGGTTGAGGAGATGGTATAACGCATAACTCAAGTTTCCTTCATTTTAATGAATACAATGATCTTCAATCACGTACGCCAGGGGTGCCCAACCGGTTTGATGTCGCGGTCACAAATGTAATATTGCTGCGGCGCAATGGTCACAAAAAATTTCGT